>JAODOY010024817.1:24510-48038 GCA_025399855.1 Forbesichthys papilliferus | reverse complement strand
AGTCCTGACACTAAGCTAATGCTTAGTGTCAGGACTGCTGCTAAGACACTGTAGGAATTAGCCATCATACTATTATTCAGTGCAATAGTCAATTCTTTAACACTTTTTTCAATTTTTTTCTCATACATCTCTCTGTAAAATAGACTGGTTGAAAATCCGTGATTAGGTGCTTTCTGAGATACTCCAACCACCGCGTCTGGCAGCAAAAATCACTCAACGGTCACTTGGATCACATTTGCCGTTATGGCATTCGGGCTGAACACCAAGAGGACCCCTTCACCAGATCTGCATGAGTTCATGCATTGAGTTTCTGCTACGTGATTGGCTGATGATTGCATAATTGATCATGTGTACTGGGTATACAAAATATATCTTCATGAAATGTTTTAACTTGGTGCCTTCCCTTGGCTGAGACTGCTACCATCAAGCTAGCAAGTTTAGGAGACACAACTAAACTCTTTGTGTACTTATCAGTGGATCAAAGACAGAGTTTTTTTGTCTGAGACTAGCTCTGAATGACAATGGTACAATGCTGGTCTGACCAGGACTTTGTCTTTCTAGGCTGGTGGGAGAAAGGAAATCCAACTTCCCCACGGAGCAGCTAATCTGACTAATGGACCCAGAAAGCCCTGAAACATGAAACCACACAGGAGAAAGTTGGCTAGATGGACATGAAGGATGGGAGACCGAGAAAGTGTAAGTGTGTATGAGTGTGTGTGTACGTGCATATGTAATCACTGCGCGCATATGAGTAGGCTACATAGTGCTGTAGCTGCTAATGGAACAACACAAGGACGTGGAAATATTATCGCTCTGAAACATTCCACATAAACTGCGTGTAAAGTAACATGAACAGCTTGATTCAGTCGAAGAGGACATGTTAACTATGTTTATTCACTGTACACTTTGAAGGCAGGGTCAGTCATGATTGAGAACGCTTGCTAACAAAACCATTTATCCATTCGCGGCGGCGCCCCACACAAGCGTTGTACTACGACCTTGTTGTCGTGAGTGGTGTTCGCCTATTTGTTTGTGTTCATTGACAGAGTCAGGACTGTGTTAAAGTATCGGATCATTTTTATAACACGCACAGAAAGCGGTAAGCTAGCGAAAGAAGATATTTGCTGAATTTGAAACTTGTATTATCTTACAACTATCTTGCAATAGCTGACTATACCTTTAAATGTTTAATTGCACATATTCAAATGATATGCTAAATAAGAGGCCTATAAGCCACGCACAATCACCTACATCATGCGCATATTCTGCTTGGTGTGCACTACTCTGGCATGAGCCAGCAGCTGACCTCATGGTCCTCAATGACCCCATCTGACTTTGGTCTGCCTCATAACGGACATTCCCAGCATTCCCTGCCCTGCTTCCACAGATTCCACAGATTAGGGGCAATACACACCCAACAACACCTGACAACACTCTCCCATTAGCCCGTACCCAAATGTGCATCAATACCCCGGCCCGCACTAATGTCACCCTTAAAACACCTCTGGTTCAAATGTATACATCACCTCCTTAACCTACCAAGCAGCCCCCATCACCCCATAAAGAAAGCACTATATTCACACCCAATTAAGTTCCACGAGGGACACGGGGACCACAGAAATAGCATTTAAAGTGTTTGCAATGACACAGAGCTGTAGGGACTGGTCTTTATTTTAATGGGAGGCATGAGGGTTACCACAGAGTGGTAGAAGGGGGTTTATTACCATTTGGGGTGCATTTGTGTTTCTAGCCAGCTCAGAGACGTGAAAGTATCTTAAGCTCAGTAACACTAACATATAAACCATGAATATCAGAAGGTACAGAAATGGTCATATGTTTTATTTATGCTATGATTTAAGTGTTTAGGAGGAAATGGCTTGCATTCGCATTGTTGTTTTTAAATTGTTCTGCTTATTTTGCACTGAATTCCTTTCTAGAGTGTCTGGATGGAGTAGAATAACATTTCATTGAGAAATGTGCATTTTCTAAACTCATGTCAGTCATAAAAATGCTTGAAATTATACAGCTGAGCAGACCTGGCCACAAACATGCAGATATAGCCATGCTACAGTTCAAATGCTGGTCATACAGAAGTTGCATTTGTCTAACATAACAGAACCTTGCACGTTTTACAGTTGCAGTCACTTCATCGTAATCTGTGACTGCAAATCATTTGTGCATGCTTTTTCTATACAAACCTCAATTGTTCCATTTTGCAGCATTTCAGTTACATTCAAGCAGGTCTTCAATTGAAGATCTGTGTGCTGCTGTGCAACATGTACTTGCATCTGTATGTGTTAGTATGTGTGGGGTGGAGTGGCACACAAGACACAAAACACCTCTATCTACAAACACTGTCTAATATAGCTCCCTTTAAACAACTTTGTATAATCTGTCTGCAACTGTTTTTATTTTCTATTGACCCAAGTGGTAAACATTGTTAATAAAGACAAGGGTTCAATCTCTGTTTAAGCAGGAGGAATACGTGCTCCCCTAACCACATATTGTAGTAGCATCTCATGCTAAACGACCAAGAAAAGTACAAGTGAGGCTGGCGCACACGTGGCAAAGTGCCATTTAGTGCATGGAAGAACCTGTATTGTGTCAGACCTAATAATTGTAAACTCTATGTACATACAAGAAATAACATAGTGAATTTAGAAAATTGCCTTATCAAGACTAGTATATTTAGTACAAACGGTAACATAATGTAATATTATTGCCTATATCATAAATATTTTATTTTCTTACACAATTTGAATAATAATAATAATAATAATATTAATAATACATTTTATTTCAGGACTCCTTTCAAAACACTCAAGGACATCTGACGTAGTAATGTACGTAGGCAAATCTAAAGATCAATAAAACACAATAACACATCAATATAACACATATTGTTAAGATATATAAGACATATGCTCTACCTATACTATAAATGTCCAGAAGAGAAACACCGGGATGGAGAAGCTGCTATCTTCTCCCTAAATCACTTCACAAAGCCCCACTGAGGAAATGTATACCCTTAAAGTAAACACCAGTTAGAGGGGAATGACGCCTCTTTCCCCTCCCTTAATCACCCCTCCAACCACAATAAGCTTACAGACCGCACGTTATATAGCACTGTGTGTGTGTGTGTGTGTGTGGGGGAATCCTTTTCATTATTTCAAAGAGTTAAAACCTTTCTTCTGCATGGATAGCTATGCAAAGCTATCCCTCTCTGTTCCTTTGAAGTGTTTATTTTTTATTTTTTATCTAATACGAGAGGCATGATGCAATCCCGTTCTTGTCCACTAGAGCGACTAGAACAACATGAGACCACCCACAATACAGACTACAATAATAACAAAGACGCATCATAAATTAGGCTCTAACCACACCTGGCCAATGAGTCTTTAAAGTTATTCATTTATAGACAGTGGCTCAGTTAGGGCGCAAGCTGACAGTATAGGGAACAGGTTACATAAGAGCAGATGACGTCATTACTTTCCATTGTAAAGACATCCTAACCGCAAATAAATTCAGACTTAAATTTTTAAAGCTCACCACCACACACATGAAGGCGCACACACGCACACACGCACACACGCACGCACACACACACACACAGTAAGAGATAACCTGCCCCTGTGGGGTCATAGTTTGCTCGTGACAGTTGCAACCGACTGACCTCTGACCTTCATGGTGCGGCTAGAGAACGTGTGTAGGAAGGTGTGGGGGGGTAAAAGCACACATCACAAACTGGAATGGAGGGACTGAGATGTAGAGATAGAAGGGAATACTCTTTTGAAAACAATGACGAGCATGATAACAATAGTTGAAATAGGATGTCTAAATGGCTCATTAGGCTAAACCGGTCATCCGGGCCTAGGTCAAATAGTGTTTATGCGTCATTCTCAGAGTTTGTTTTAACTCGCCTTGATGGGTGCGCCCCATTCAGCGATTGCATACATGCGTTTACACAATGGAAGGAAGGCACTCTAATGTGAATATATTCAACCTTTTCCCTGAATGGCGAAATTATGTCTTAGCTTGCACCCTCTGAACAGTGACGGAGCACACCAAACTGGGATTAGGGTTAGTAAAAAGGAGCTCACGAAGAGTTATGTGGATGCAACCGTGCTTACCATGGTTTTCCAGCATTTATAAGTGTAAAGATGGCACACGGTCGCAAGTATTTGGAAGTTTTAACTTTATCGCAAATTGACTAATTTTATTATGTCGGATTTTGTACAAAGATGTGTCACAACGCGTCGCGGCTCGTGGCCCGCTGGACTGGCAGCGCAACCAGTGGCAGCGCTGATCACATTCAGCATTCACTGGTTTGTATTTTAGTTTTTACATACCTCCATAATATATTGCTCTTAATTTGTATTAAAAAAATTAAAAAAAAGATGTGTCACAAAAACTCACACACATACGCACACCCCCCCACACACACACTGATGGAGAATAGTGGAGCATAGTGGAAATAGTGGCGTATTCATCATCTCTCAATTAGATGATATACTCTGAAAGGTTTGTTAACCAAACCTACAGTACTCTACAGTACAGCTGGCTACTGTACATCTACCTGGTGATGATCTGTTTTGTCAAGGTTTAGATGCCAATAGGTTCAAAGCCCATGGGCTTGTCTTTCTTGTTCTAACTCTTTAACATGTCTATAGCCCAGCGAGCCCCCAATATATTATCTCTGACCCACGCATTCACCACATTCCTCAGATCAGAGCCTGACAAGACCGCTGAAGAATACTCTCACTGTGCCCAGAATGGGTTACCTCTACTCAGGTAGAGACGGTTTGTGTGTGTGTGTGTTTCTGTGTGTGTGTGTTTGCACACACGTGTGTGTGTATGTGTGTGTTTGAGATACATGTGTTCAAGCCATTGCTTACCTGTTATGGTTTATCTCTATGTAACATGTAATCTATTAGCCAATACAAGCAACCCTTGTATTAGTTAAATTACCTGGCCTCTTTCAGCCATGGACTTTATCTAATAGACCAATTTAAACCTTGTTAGCTTTGCTTACTGTTTCATGCTGGCTATTTCATTCAAGCTAAACTACAATGTACAATATATAAAATAGGAATATTCTACATCTGGCAAAATATGATAAAATAATTGAACATATTTTGGTTACAGTGTCATTCAGATTAATCACATTTTTTTATTTTCATTTATTTATTATTTTATTTTTATTTTTTTAACACAAAACATAACATGAACATCCCCTGTGCATCACAGTCTAATTTAGCTTAATTGCTGCCGGCGTATGAAGGCAACAGATGGAGAGGCTGGGCAGCTCCTCAGCCCGCCAGGTGGGGGCGAGTGGAGAGTAAGGCCGCCGCGGTCAGCCTGGTGGAGAACACGGCAATCACATATTTATTGTTCGGGTGAATATAATATATTGTTTTGCAGAACAGCCATATAGACTTTTACTTTCAGATGGAGAAATATTGTTTGTTAATAATTCATTTCACTCAAGCTTAATTTCTATGCGATATTTCTAATTAAAGGAATTTCTAATCTAAAGGATGGTCAACGGCATTATCAGGCCACAAGGGTGGGTTTGAGACAATAAACGACTGGTTATTGAGGTCATCATGGTGAACTGAAGATGTAATCTTACATAGGATTTCGGATTTCAGAAATAGGTAGTTATACTAACTTAAATAGAATCTAATCCTTTTCAGTTACATGAGTTAATCACCAATTCATGCAAGTCATTTTAATTAACAGTTACTTTAAAATGTAGGGTTACTACTGTAAGTTTTGCAGTTCTTTCAGAGACAATTTCAATAATCATATTACTATAGACAAATCTATCAGAACTGCCCAGCTAATATAAACAAGAAACCTCAACCAACAGAAAGACTGGATGGGAACACTGAATTAGATAAATAATACAGCAGCAGGACAGCAAGACAGACAGACAGACAGACAGAGAGAGAGAGAGAGAGAGAGAGAGAGAAAGAGGGAGAGAGGGAGAGAGAGAGAGGGAGAGAGACAACAACATGTTTTGTATGTACACCTGTTAGTTGTCCTTAACAGACAACAGAATGTGCCAGGAGTAGTTCAATCAACCTTTAACCTCTCCCCATATACCTCCCACAACTTGGCTGTTTATCATACCCCCATATCCTGCATCCCGACGGCTGCTCCCTGTGCTCAACAGCAAACAGAGCCAAACAATAACAACAGCTTGCTTGTAGGAAGGACCCCCACCCATGTGCACCCCGTCACCTGGCCCCAGCGCTGGATCAGAAGCAGGACGCTGGCCAGCGCTTGAACCCAGGAGCCTGGATCTCTAACCGGGTTGAAATAATAAATCAACCCCACCCCCCACACCCCCATCCCCCACTCCACTTCCCCTTCCCCTTCCACACACACGATCACCACAGCTGATTCCGAGCCTACTGCCATTGATTGTGCACACCGATAACCATCACAAGTGACGAGAACGAGCTCGATCGACTGCGGGGTCACATGTGAAAAAGACGGAGGTGTAATTGAGAACACAGAAACATGGTTGTGATTATACAAGTCACTTACACCAAACACTGATATCACATCTAACACTTAAGTCACTGTCGTAAAAAAGAATGACGTCTACATAATCTTGGGCCTGGATCTTACGGAACCACCGTCGCTTGATGGACAAAACCCATGAAAAGTGTAATTTACTGTTGAACCACAGCACGGATACTTGCTGCTGAACACCTTGCAGAGGATAGCTGATCAATAAAACATAAGGGAAAACATACTGTAGGCTCACCTCCCGAATAGAATAAAGGCCAAAACAAGGGGAGGGGCTCATGTTATTCTTGCAGGGCTTTCCACAGTCAACATCATTTACAAGAGACGTGTGAAAGAAATCAGATGTGAAAAGGCTTCTCAGACCCCCAGGGTCACCCCCTACCTTGTCAACAACAGAGCCTGTATGCAGCTAAACATAGTGGGGACAGTAGGAGGTTTACGTCTGTTGACAACATTAACTGATGAAAAATAATATAAATGGTTTTATAACGAGATAATAACATGATCGTGTCAGGTCAGGGACATGTGCTGGCAGAATGCCTTTGTGGCATCCCATACACGAAGCTCACACATCAGTAAGTTATTACAACATTGGCATAACCCATCCAGTGCACATGGTATCTTCAAAGAATCTGCGGCTGCTGCTGCTAATTAAAGCAGAGCTACATTTACATTGTATAGGCACCTTTATGCATAGGTATGTTTATCAAAGGTGCAGACCATGCACTTGAGTAAGGGTCCCCCTGGAGACTTGGGGGGACCCCCCTCTGCTATCTATCATTCAGTTTGACCACTGAAGCATATAATTGGTGACCCTTACAGAAAAAAAACCACACACAAACATATGTGTACGTTCATATGAACAATGTGATCAAAATGGCTACTGTGTTTACACCAGATTCCATTATCGCCTTTGAATAAAGATAAAGAGGCCAGGCTTTTAATGAAGAAATATCACTTTAAATCTAATTTGAATAAAATCTAATGAAAAACATAAAAAAAAGAAAATACATCAAGTCTTACAATGGTAAAAGAGCTTTGGAGCCAGTTCAAACCGCAATAGTGAGTCGTGAATTTAATTATGATGTACTGCAAATGCCCAGGCTACATGGGCGTGGCACCAATTCCCCCTCCCCTTCCTCTGTGAGGTCTAGCAGCCATGAGAGCTGCTGGATGATTCACTGTTTGTCCTTCTAATGCCCAGTGTCCCGACAGGAGCTACAAGGGCATGCACGCACACGCACACGCACACGCACACACACACACACACACACACACACACACACACACACACACACACACACACACATCATTCCAAGCCGGTGACAACAGCTCCCATCTTGCATTGAGCAGCCTGGAACCAGTTTGAATGTGTAAAAAGAGAAGCAAAGAGAGTGTGAGGGAGGCAGGCAAAAGAGCCCATTAGAGGTGCACTATAAATAAAGATGCTTTGTCAGCAGGCTGACAGCATGGAGACTGACATATTAGGACTCAGTTATAGTATAGATTTTCTTTTTTCAGAGAATCTTTGGCACAAATATATCAGAATGACCATGGTCTTCAGTATTATGTTACAAAATGCTCTGATATCAGTTCACCTCTAGTTTGGTGTCAGACACAGGGTCCATAAGAAGACAACACATTATACAAAATACAACATTAAAGATAAAAAGAAAACCTTGCCACCTTTTATAGAAGACGAGTATACAATTCATATTTTCCTTACCTCTAAACACCGGAAACGCTTTATAACTTTTCTTTACTTGGGTGGAAGTTTTCTAGAATAGATGGAAGAAACAGTAAACAATGACGCCTGATGTTAAGCCTCTGTTCCATTAGCCTACGCATGGTGCATGTGTGAAAAAACACAAGACCAAGCACATCAAAAATATGTTTAAAGTTTCACACACATACTGCATGTTAGGTAATGATATTATCTGACATTACTCTGAGTTTATTTTTAGCTACAGTCTTACGTAACGTTGTACAAAACCTCAGAGACAGACGAAAAACGTAATAAATAACAAGAAATGTATTTAATTAATATATGACTGCCAGCCTAAATCATATATTGATCATAATCAAATACGAATAAAGTGAAAAAGTTTACCATTATAGTGTTATTACATGATGAATTAAGGTAATGACTTGATAGATCACAGATAGTTTTTAACCAACCATTTCCCATAAATCTGTGTATTGTATATCCTCTGCTCATCCCTCTGGAGCCCATTGGCAAACCAGTAGATGTGTGCCTGCATTCATGTGCAAAGGAAAGGATTTGCCAGACTAATCATGGAAAAGAGGTCCTGATTGGTCAGAATCTTCAGGCTTGGTGAAAACAATACAATTTATCATTGGCTATCGACCAGAACAAATATTCTCACATTTTACTCACTCAGCTGACAGATTTCTATAACAAATTAAACACATTTTATAGCTATAAAATCATACCTATACCCTTTTAAAGCTCTCTAATAATAATGCTTTTCTGATGTTTCCCAGCTTCCACACAAGGATTAATGTGGGCACAGTACCTGTGACACTCATGGCACTGTGAACAGACAGGGCCCTCTGGGCGTGACCTGGGCTATTCAATAACACATCATCAACATGAGACCATGGTAGAGGCCCCCAGGGGCCCAACCTATCCCCCGCTGAGCTCATCACTATCCAGAGCGAGCAAAATCAATAACTCCATCCGTGTTGCAGATAGAGAAAAGTGTTTTGTGATATAGTGTGCACTGCACAAGCAAATCAGAACATTTTCGACACCAAAATTGAATATGAAATGCGGTAAGAAGTATTTAAACATGCTTTAATGCAGTTCCTCACTAAATTTAATGTCAGCTGTGACGCCATGACATGCATTCTCTACAAAAGGTTGTTGTGTAAAACAGTATCGTCCCTGGCATTGTCGGAAAATGGCTTTCCCACAGAGCAGTCTTCACTAGGCATATGTATATTGTAATAGTATAGCCATATCATGCAGAATAATGGCTATTCTATAAATAATGTATCTCACATGTTTCACAATATATTTTAAATAACCAAAACCCTATGAGAGAGACAACAATCTAAAGACTACACTCAGCCACAGTGCTTTAAACCACAAACCATAGTGTCAATAGAGGTCTATACTGGAATTCCCAAAAACATTTAGCTAAAATCCTAGAAAATATTGGTAAGAGTGCATGTCTAAGAATAGGAAGAATTAGACGTAAAATGTACCATACCACATTACAAAGGCTGTATTCTCTCAAATGAATAGTTTAGTAGTATTAATAGTAATAGTAGTTTGATTTAAAAACTAAAAAACATAGGGCAAAACCAACTAGTAGTCTTCAATGTGAACTTCCTGACAACAAAAAAAAATCAATCAAGCCAGATTATAACCTCAATAATACAAAATAAATGAACACTATCATTTGCTGGTTTTGTCCATTATGTAACTTCATAATTGTGCCATTTTTGGATTTGATTGTCATACAGAGTGATTAAATAAAAACTACTGGAGTGAACTAATTGAATGAACCCAAATTAACAAATGTGCTTTAATTCTTTATGGATGTTGGCTGTGGATCTGAGAGATGACAGATATAGCACTGCACTGGATGAAACAAATTAACAGCCAGCAACTTCCTGTTTCTCTTCGAGAAAGGAGAGGAGATGGTGGATGAAATTAATTTACAATATATTTAAGTCATAAGATATTTTAAAAGATATTTACCAGTGTAAAATATAGTATACATGCATTAATATATGTGTGTAGTGCTCACAATATATACTACACAGTGTTTAAGCAAGCAAAGTCTACTGCTGGATGCAAGTATCCCATATATTGCTGCCTGCAGCCTGCGTTTGATTAGTGCATGCCATATATTACTCTAGTGCCTTAGTTTGACAACCTGAACATATTACCTTTGTAGACAAATGTATCTGAATCACTATTATGGCATGATCAGAACCTTAAATAGATAAGGAGTGATTTATGAGTTGCGAGGCCTAAATAAACAAAATAGTATTTCAAGCAGAGTAAATTATGGAAGCCCCTTTCTGCCCCATAAAAAAAAGTGGCTAATTGCAACTTCATTCCAACTATTTTATTAAAAAATTCAGACTTTACTTCTCGTAATAATGTTCTTTATCTCTTAATTTTATCTTTTTTTCTCAGAATTTCTCAGACTGTTTTTGCACAGTAGGCAGTATCACAGCCCATGCCTCTTCTTCATACAGTAGCCTGGCCAATAACATGAATCAGTATAAAGCTTTCTGGCTAACTAGACCAGCTCATTGGTGTCAGTGGGAGCTCCTTGTTGGGTGCATTGGTTGGGTGGGGGAGGGCGCCTGATGGATGGGAATGAAGTGGATAGGCAAAGTCTGGTGCTCCCTTGAGAGAATAGGGAAAGTGTGGCATGTTGAGGGGTAAAGTAAAACTCTACGAAACAGCCTATGCTATCAGCAGCTGACGTAGCCTATAGTCTATTGATGACTTCTCCAGAAAAAGTATCTGGCTTGTAGCATAGCCTGCTACATAACCATGAACCAATCACTATGACAACAGTCAAAGAAGGCACAGATGGTTGTAAAAAAAAACCTGACTCATACATCACTAGTAGGCTATGTGCTTTTTTTGTAAAGGTCTATCTCCAATATCCTTGTAGTTTAGGCCTATTTGGAAACTATAGACTATACAGCCTAATTAACATTATAGACGAGTTATGCATCATAACATAAATCATAACATAAATGTATAGACCTATAAAATGAAGAAATGCTTTAATGATCCATCATTTAGTCCTGTTTTATACGTGATAAGGCCGTGATTATAAAGCAGTCATTTTAAAATGTCTGGGAAAATAACTTCTATATAATAATAATTAATAATAATAACAACGTTCACTTTTGGCCAAAACGACGGTGAATGCTACCTTTCCATAGGCTATGGAAAGGTAGGCTATAGGGATACGTGCGCAGATTTGCTTGAGACAATAAGCAAATGCGTGGCATGTTGTAAAACTGAAATAGCCTAGGCCCCTATATCAGTAGCTGACGTTCCAATTAACTGGCTTGAAGCATAGACAAATGCTACAAACCCAACAATGACCCACAGATTACAGGCTATATTTATGACAGCATATTTCAAAGCAGTCACAGGTGATTCAGCGCACGTATCTTGGTTATTGGTTATTATACTGCTAATAATGCCAGTCACCCAACATTTTTGGTTCATCCATCGATAAACAATGTTATCCATCTGAAGTTTGAAGCTGTTGGTGTATCTCGCAGAGCTTTTTCTTGGCCAGGCTACTGTTTGATGAAGAGGAATAGGTGGTGATGCTGCCTGTTTTGCAAAAATAGAGTCAGAATTCTAAGAAATAAAGTCGGAATTCTGAGAAAAAAGTCAAAATTCCAAGATAAATAGATGTAATTACGAGAAAAAAAAACATGCATGTCTGAGAAAATAAGTAGACATTCCGAGATAAAAGTCACAATTACAAGAAATAAAGTCGCAACTAGGCACTTTTTTTTTTATGTGGCAGAAACGGGCTTCCATAGTAAAAGCTATTTTGAATAAGGCTGGGGGATAACATAAGCCCAACACACACACATACACACACACCAGCACATATGAGATGGGGCAAGAGGGTCTGTTTCTAACTTGAGTCCATTTTCCACCTCAGCCTCTGTCATCAGCGTCCTTTTAAAATCACAGAGGAGAGGCGACTGTGGGAACAATTGGCTGATTCATCTGTCTTTATCTCACCCTGGCCCAAATCTCTCTCTCTCTCTCTCTCTCTCTCTCTCTCCCTGCAGCTCTTCGTTCCTCTTTCACTACACTTCGCCTGCCTGTCTGATCCCCTTTTTTGGGGTCCCGTTGGTTTGGGACATTACACGTTGTGTCCACTCTCACAGGCTCATCCTGAATGGTTCCTCTGTTTGACGTCTAAACAGGGTAATCAGTGTCATGGTGGTGTGTGTGGCTCAACCTGTATTACATTACATAACATGGTGAGGGCAGGGCGCACGTGGTCACCATGTTGCTTATAGCACCCCCCCGCACACACACACACGCACACACACACGCACACAGCCCTTTAACAAAGTGTGAACCTGTGTGTGTGTGTGTGTGTGTGTGTGTGTGTGTGTGCGCATGTCATTACACCGAGGAAGAAAAATTGGGAGAAGATAAATGGCGGATGTCCAAGGTCGTCTATAATGAACGCAACTCAACTGCGAACGATATATCAGAGGCACAATATATCATGGGCCGATATTGACGCATGGCAGACCGGTATTGGCAGATATATTGGCTATATTCTGACATACATAAATAATGCTTGTAAAGCTGAATCATGCATTTCGCAGCTAGATAATGTAGGCAGTTTTGCCTGCTGCAGGTATAATCAATAACACAATATGCAAAATGCTTGTTCAGTAAAACAAAGAAAATATCTGTTGCAGTTACTAAAATCAGCCGGGCTCTTAACCCGACATGTGGCACTGTATGTAAGTGTGTGCGTACGTGCGTACGTGCGTTCCTGTGTAATGTTCAACTTCCTGACGTGAACAGCTTCCTCTTGTGGGCAAAGCAATCTGTCCAAGTTCCCACCCAGTTGGGGCACAGGGAATGGAAGTGAACGAGCGAGCGATCGAGCGAGAGAGAGAGAGAGAGAGAGAGATTCAGACCACTTGTCTTCAGTGTTTCACTGATGATTATGCAAACACACACACACACACACACATACAGTATATATAAAGGTCGTCCACAGTGTTTCAGGTGGTGAGGCGTATTGGAGAGGCCATGGCGTCAAGCTGACCTAGTTCTGGAGCACTGGCTTGGGGGTGGTTTGTGGGTGTGTGTGTGTGTGTGTGTGTGTGTGTGTGTTGGGGGAAGGAGGGATTCGTAGGGTGGAGTGTACTACTGGTAATATTCCTCAGAAGATAAGTGCGGCTTGATGTTTGTCAGCCTAGCATTGCACTGGAGGGCTCTGGCTTTGAGTGCTGAGGGTACTTCATATGAGCTGCACCTGCTCTTTCTTTCAGTCAGTACACTAACTGCAGGTGATGCTGTAGTAGTGATGGCAGCTTCTGCCATTAAAGGCAGGGTTGGTTATTCTCCAGAACAAGTGCTAACTTCGAACTCAAATCAAAACAATATCCTTCTGCTGTGCCGCCTCACACATTGAAATGCATTGTGAAGCAAAGCGTATAGGGGTTTGTTGTGAACGTTGTGTGTCTGTTCCTTACGGAGCCGGGGCTGTGTAGAAGTACCGTATTATTTGTTCAACACGCACGAAAACGATAAGCTAAGGAAATGCAAGGAAATATTTTGTGAATTTGACAAAAAGTGTATTAGCTTACAATGAGCTTGCAATAGCTGACTATACCTTTAAGCATTAAACCTGCACTGCTAGCTAAGGCACAAGAGAGTATACGTCACGTCTTAATGTTAAAGAGATAGGAAAGAGGTTACAAGGTGCAGAACTATTCCCAATATATTGCAGAGGGATATATTTAATATACATCAACCAAATAAATAATATTAAAAAATAAATAATAAGTGTGTTAACATTATGATGTTCGTAATGTCCCCCCATACCCCCTACTCCTTTCAACTATAGGCTATTGCACAACATTTTTAAGTGGTGCAACTCACTCGTCTAGCTAGCTGCAATGGCCCGTCTTTCAGCAGGTGCGATTGGCTCAGTAAAACTGTATATTTATGAGCAGTCAAAATACAGAAGCACCTGAAGAAACTGCCAAATATCCATGTATAGTCCAAGTTGTGTCACAATGGTTAGTTCAGAGTATCTTTCAGCTAGTAAAAATATACTACAGAAGCTGCAGTAGGCAGTCAGACTCCAACGCAAAGTGACGTTTATCGTGACACTGACGCGGCATGACGTCCCCACGCTTGAGTTAACTCCACCCAGAAAATCGCCAGACAGACAGAAAGTGACTAAGTGATAAATATAGGGAATATTTTGCGATTCAAATGGTAGTTGATTTTCATAGTTTGTATGTGTTTATATTAAGCCTCTACATCCTTTAATGACATGCTAAGACTGAAATGACAGATTTCCCTTGACTATCCCTTTAAGTTACATGGAGTATTCGTGGAAAGAAAAATAATATTCTTTACCCCTATTAAATGGTTTCTACTACTTCTAAGTAACTAGGCTACCCTTGGGTATTTCCATTGTTCATTCTTACAAAATATGTTTGTGCATTCTGCATCAAATGTGTTTTTTATTCTCAATACCTCAAAACCCACTTGCAATAAAGCTGTCTCTTGTCATATTGTCTTAACTTGCTCTTAACTCTCAGCTCTGCATTTACAGTAACAGGGAAGGTTTCAATTGGACATGAGCGCCATGCTTGTTTCAGACAAACAATTAAAGGCAAAAGGTATCAAATGTGCCGTCATGAGTTCAACCATGACAGCCATAATATAGCATGCATTGCTAAAATGTTATGCTGGTTAGTGTTAAGACTCAACTCAATCAAGACCTCCAAATACACATTCTTTTAGTGTATGAAAAGTGTTATTAGATACCAGAGGATATGTGATTTAAATGAATTCTTTATTGTATTGTGTGGGCTACAGTATATAAATGAACGTGATTTCACTTTTGGTGGCTTGGCATGGTGGTGTTTTTCAAACCAAGTCAAATAATTCAAGCATGGTGTTTTTGAAATCGCAGATAGATGTATTTTCTGTTACTATAAACATAGTAGCAACAGAGGACAGTGCAGGCATTGTGAAAACAAATCTGATACATACAGTAGGGACCATCTTGTCTAAAGGCAATTTATCTCCTTCCAAAAATCACAAAACACAATATATTTTCTCATCAAAGTTGGGGAGTGGTCTGCAACATTTCATATCGTACATTCCTCTCTCTGCATTCCTCTCTCGGGAAAACTGTCACCACAGACACAATGACACATAACAGCTCATGTACTGTAAAGCTGATACAAATATCTTAAAGCACCACAGGGGTTCCCTGGCCTACTTAACAGCTAAACTGTGTATGCTAGGTCATGTGACAGCAAAACAACAGAATTGGCAAACCGCCAAGATTCGTTTCACCTTCACTCTGAAGATATCTGACTTTCTGGTAACCTTTTCGTGAGGGAAACGTGCAACAAAATATGACCTTTGACCTTCTCAATTATACAAACAAAAGGTCAATATGGGCTTGAAAAAACAGCAGGTGGGTAGATGTACAAAGCCATTAGTAGGACCCTTTCAAATATTCATTCACACGTCCAGAGCAATTCACATGGAGGGAATAAACCATGCCACCCCTCCCTCCCCCAACCACCACCCAACCCCCAACCATACAAGATGCTAACGGGTCATATAGGTTCCTTCCCATTACTAATTTATATGTCAAATAGAAACATTACAGATGCGTTTGAACGTTCAAAACAGGACACACACACACTCTCTTCCAATAATCCACACAGCAAGATGGCAAGACAATAACATTTTTTGATTTTAACATTTAGGTATAACATTTTACACACATAAAGCAGGTATCATACAAGTCTTAAGATGGGTATTCTAATCTCTTCCATTGTTTAACATACTTTAATATTTGGATAGATGGGCTAATTAGAGAGCACAGTCTACATAATACAGTATAGTATACCAATGTAATTTACTTTGCAGGAATAAACCTGTAACTGTATTGTAAAAGTGCACAATGACGCACTAAAATATAATGAAGGCTATCATGATGAAGTGTATCATGCCATCTTGTCATCATTATGATCTCTATTGGAGTTTTGTTGAATTTAAGAATGCCAATTTCAGGGTTTTCATCATGTGTTCTAACAGTATTCCCTTGACAGTTGCATTAGATCCTAATCCCAGCTATTTTACTTGGCTGCTAATCTCCACCGGGCATTTTATTACTGCGGGACTGAGCGCTTCATCTTGCTGCATACACCAGCTCCTATTACTCAGCAAAAACAAGCTCAAAGTGCACATCGCCACTGTGCGCTAGCTGGGGTCTAGCGTCAGAATAAATGATGCGCAAAACACGAAACAGAGAATTAGAATTAGTAAAACGATCATAAAGGTGGTTGTTAACAAGCACGCGGAATCAATATCAAGAGCTAACTAAGCGTATAGGCGGCATTGGTAAAACAGCGATATAGGCGATTTAAGTATACCTTTACATCGACCCCGTTGCCGCCCTCCTCAATCGCGTTCACCTCCGCACTCAGCTCCTCGGCTGACACATCCTCCTTGCTCTTCTCCTCCAGTTGCGTAGAGGTCTCTGCACCCATGGCGAAAACGTTGGTCTTATCTGTGGCTCCTTTAAGTCTAAAATAACCAAAGTGAAACGATCAAATGTATTCTTGCAAGTTTGTTCGTACGACACGTGTCCAAATTTAGCCCAAATGCAGAACGTGCTTCGGTGCAGGATGATTCTGAAGTGATGAAGTGTGTGCTGGGAAACACTTTTAGGACCCCCTCCTCCCTACACAATCACATGGACCGCCAGTGCGTCTCTCAGCGGCACGCCTTGCTGCATCAGTGAATACGCACCGTGCGTCTTCACTGATGGAGGATATAGTGTGGTAGACTACACGGGAAATGTGTCCTGAAATAGGGGCAGCGCCGTGTCTATGGCTAGGCATCGAAATGTTAGGCAGTGGTAGCAGTTTGGGTAAGGAAGTAGGCCTATGCTGTGTGTAGCCTACATTTTGGAGGCATCAGAATACATTTTTGCAGATAAATACGATACCTTGGTTAGAGAGGCAATGTTAATTTTATCCGTATGCAGTTTTGTTTGAAAATGTAGAGCTCCCAAATTATAGACGCCATGATTCAAGGCAAGTAGGCTACACAATGACTGTGGATTCTGATCAATCGTTGACTCACCGGTGTTATACCTGTGGGTAATATGGGGTTGTATGGAACTGACGCCAGTGGACCCTACATTTCACAGATAAAAAATCTATAGGCCAAACCGCTAACACAATGCAGCAAACCATATGTTTTTACTATTTGGAGACTTTATTACCTATGTATTGTGTGAGAGTGGAGCAAATTCCTGTCAAACAGGCTATAGTTATATGCACCTGTTGTCTGTGAAAAGAAGTAATACAATTATTTTATTATGAACCAATTGAAATTGCATGGCTCCAGGTATAGTGGGGGTACTTTTTTTATTGTGTTGATTGGATAAGAGGCATATTAAACAAATTCTACCCAATAAGAAGCATATTAAACAACTTCTACCTAATGTCATCAGGTACTCATATTTAACAGTAGGATTCGGTTAAAACACGCATGCTGTTTTCAAAGTAACTCTCAATGACTGTAGAGGAACCTATAATGAGTTAATAGGTAAATTAGTTAATAGTGTTCCAGTCACCAGTTACCTTCTCTGAGGATTTATAAGGCTGTGTGAGATGTAAACCTGCAACAGAACAGTTATTTGTAGTCTGTTGTTTCATTTTGTGTTTTAAAATTTGTAAACACATTTGAGGTTTTATATAATGTCTATGATGGCTAAGTGATGAGAACAGCAGTAGTATACTAATGTTTGCCACTTTTATTTAAAATATAAATAAACTAAGAGGCTTTTAACAAGCTACACACCATGTAGATCTGTGTTGGGCACCAGGAAATACACTTGTCTCTAGAGGGATGGATTGGGATTCTTATATGCGTTTGTCCATGTGCCTTACAACAGCAGTGTGCCATGTTTGACCTCAGAGTTCATGTTAGTCATCACTTGCGGAGCCTTACATGGTCAAGCTCTTTCTTACATTATGGATCTATTACATGCAGACAAACCTCAGTCTGGTCGGTCTCTGAGGTCTTCAGGCCAAGACCTTCAAGACTGTTCCCAGGACACATTTTAAAACAAGAGGTGAGTGCTTCTGGCACTGTGGGTCCTATAGGCTCTGAAACTCTCTCCTGCTAGACTTGACATGATGGATTCTGTGAACTCTTAAAAAAAAGACTCAAAGAAATATTTTTAAACAAGCATTTAATTAGCAATTTGGTGTCGTTGCCTTTTACATTTTTATGTACCTTTTATTATGTGTAGATTGTTTTATTTCATTTACTTAGAATTCATGAATATTTTTACTGTAAAGCACTTTGTGACCCCAGTCTTGTCTGTGAGAGGTACTCTAGAAATAAACTGTACTTACAGTGGATAAGCTGCTTCTGGAAACACTTGAATGAGCCCTGTGCTGATGTTGACGCACAGTGGAAGTGCTTTGTAGTCTGAAAAACAGCCAGTCATGTTCAAGCCATCAAGAGGAAAAGGAGCAGCCAAACTGCTATATGTGGGTCAGGTCCACACACTAGCATCTGACAGTAAAGGGGTCAATTATTAAATATGCTCCTTAATGGACATGTCCATACCAAAAAATAAATAAATAATACACTAATTCATGGTTGCTGATCCTTTCTAAGAAAGAACAGATATGTTGGTTACATGGCTGGCAGAACAGTTTTACTACAGCCATGTGTATGCATTTTAACAGAAATATTTATACTGAACCTCACTGGGCAGGTATTGGCGTCATTTGTTGTTTTTATTTAAAGGCAGTGGGGAGATTGGGTGAACCCTTGACATGTTTCAGACCCAGATGGGGTGGGGAAGCCAACAAATGTGTGCTGCCTGGCCCTGAGGGTATGTCTGGCACAAGCGCCGGTTTCCCGTGATGTTAATGGTCTGCTCAGGCACAGCAGTGGGCAGCCATATAGACACACTTGTCCAAGATAATGTCAAATTAATGCTAGCAACACACATGTAAAATGTACCATTTATAATTAATTGCAGGCTACTATGACAGCGCCAAACATATTTGTCTAAATAGTTTGCTATTATGGCGGACCTGTCCTTGGTACTGAAATGATCCATGCTAAGTGGTAATTTTAAAGATGTGAAGATAAGCTTAGAATCTATGCTAAGAAGACTCTGCATCATCGAACATACAGATAGGTTTCCTCCATGCTTGACACCAGACACCCCACCTCCCCATGAGTCAGACTCAAAACAATAGGTGCCATCTCCCCCTCTCGTACACAACACGATATGCTATTAGAGCGGCCTGTACATTCATGCATGCATACATAGTGTACATAGCAGTCTTGGCAGGTGTGCATTACCAGCTATGACAGGAACATTGCACGCACACACACACACACACACAGTGTATGTAGGATCCCGTAACGACAGTTGCTAACACACTGGGGGGGCAGGGGTCCAGCCCATTGGAGATGATGTACTGCACTGAAAAACATGGGACGTGTTTTAACCCTTTTATGCACTTCTCCATGGGATGTAGAACAAAGATCTGTAACGCCAATGTAATTATCCCAGGTGAATTAGAGTTTTAGTGTTGGCTGAGTGATTTTCATAATATTCCTGAAACATCTTGTTTTCAGTAACAGCTCTGTCGTTTGCTCAGGAGCAGTGAGATAACATGAAGAATAGTGTGCGTGTCCAAACAACAGATGGACTGGCCCTGCAGTCACCAGCTGGGTGTGAAAATAGAGACACACGGATTTAGTGAAATTGTTTATTTTGAGGCACAGTGTTTTGATCCACATGGAACAAGAATGCAATACTGTACAATTCACTTTAAACGGTATAAGTGTTAAATCTGTTGTAAAAATGGCTTAGCAGGTCTTTCATTAAACTCACATTTGTACCTTGAAATGGAATTGACTTAAGTCATGTACAGGTCCTGTAACCTGAATATATAATACATGTTTGTAAAATGTTGTTATTTGAGGCAATTATGTAACTTAAACCACATAAACATGTGCATTGATCATAGACATCTCTTCAAGTAAAACCTGTACTTGAGGAGAGTTCTATGTATTTCATCCAGACAGCACTCACATTGCTACATAAAAGTCAGGGAAACACTATGGAACAAAAAATACCACAGCAGCAGAGAACAGAATTACAAAACCGGTCAAATCTGAATTAAAAGAAACCTCAATATATCAACTGTGACAACTGGCAAAAGAAATGACAAATGTAAACAGTTTAAGCATTCTAGTCCTAGAGAATGTGAAACAGGAGATCTGTAATAACCGACAGTGAAGCAGCATCAGCATTCATAAGGATACAAAGGAGGTTATGGAAAAGCCATAGCAGCAGTTTGTGCGTACAACAGCATTTTGGTTTGGAAATACATGAGCTGCACCTGTTTAAAAGTTTGTGAACAGATAAAAACATTGCACAGATAAATTGAAGTTATCTTATCAAAACAAACAACAACAAAAAAAACTGTCAAGTTAAATTATCTAAATTGATTTAAGTACACTGAAAATGTACACAATAAAAGTCGAACAGCATGAATAGGTTATAGTAAGGCCTCTATCTTATGTATACATGTGCAAATATGGCAAACTTAAGAGTTGTATTTAACTGCTGTTTTACTATCAATGTTAATGGACAAAGTGAGGCTTCCCTATTGGAAACCCAGGAATAGGTGGCTTGAACACACAGCCCTGCTAACTGAAGAGCTTGGTACCAGTGCAGCTAAGGAAAAGATCATTAGCAGTGCATCAATGTATGCCTTTACAGAGAAAACTAACATACACTGTTAATTACAGTTCACACAGATGACTCCTTAACATGGAAAAGCTAATGTGGAGGTAGAATAACACCAGTGTGTGCACTCTCTCCACGATACTCAGAACAGCCCAGTGATCTCCTCGGTAACGGGGTCGAGGTCAATGTCGTAGAAGCAGGGTCTAGTGGGCAGACCAGGCATAGTACTCATCTGAAAGGGATGAGAGAAGGAGAGGGTGAGAATGTGTGTGGGTGTGTGCGCAAGTGAGAAGGATTCTACTTCTTAGTGTTGAACACATTGTTTTAGTGTGAAATATATGAAAAAATAACTACATTAATTTCTAAATACAAAGAAGACATACAAGTCAAAAAACAAAACGCTAGGAAGGAGCCAGTTAAACTAATAGCCAGGTGCAGTGCATTTGTATTGAAATTTTGTTTTGCTGTACTGCGCAGCTATATTAGGGCTCGACTGTTCAAACAGTAACTACCGAATAGGTTAAATCTATGCTTAAATCTATAAGGGCGGCTTTACCTCGATGAAGGTAACAAGTCCTAACGGTAAGAGGTCTTAATCTATCCTCTGAGAAGTATAGAAACACATGAAAAATTGGCCAATGACAAGGTAGGATCTCCAAGTCTAACCACCTATTAACCACAACACAGCTGCTCTGGGACGACAGCATTCTGTCTAGACTATGTATCAAACTAGTCAATTACACTGATGGAACCACCCTCCACCTGTGTGCTAAATCACTATAATCCAGACTCATTTAGCTCTATGGTGGACGGATACCATTAAAGAAATCTGAATGCTCAGTCATGACAACCTCTACTCTAACAGCAAAGACTACAAGTGAATGGCTTCTCTGTCCTTACCACCGTCACAACAGGAGCCTACTTCACAGGTAGGTTGGAGGCAAAGGCTTTGAGGCCCTGGATAGTTGCCACCAGCCAACCGCACACCAAATGAAGGGCTTGCAGAGAAAGCAATAGGTAATTTGCTGAATGTATAACACATGTACAACATTGTGGGGATTCCTTCCAATAGCTAACAAGAACACACCAATAGCACAGCTGCTCTAGAGCTTTGGCAGTGTGCATGTGTGTGTGTGCGTGCGCAGGCCGCACGTGAGAGGTCTGAGGACAACTCAGATGAGGACTAGCCAACAACAGACTTTACGCAGGGAAAACCACGAGGTACTGTAGTACATAGAGAGTAAATAAAAATCAACCGATGGAAGAATTCTTCCCTAATGAGATTTGGGACATGAAAAGGTGCAGAGCATGTGAGCTGAGTCACACGTCCAGTAAACAAGCCTGTACAAGAAGAGACGGGGGGGTTCAAGTGACCAGGGTACACCATACTGCAATGACTCACATTGACAGGAATACATTGGTCTTCTTCCTTACAACAGGATAGAAACAGCTTAAACTTAATGGAAATTGGTTAACTTAACACTATACAGTGTTAACTTCTGTTGGAATCAGATTTATACTGGACATTTCTGGCCGCAGCATTAGTCAGGTAGAGAGATAATTAGACCACACTGTGACTCATCAAAGTGTTTCCTCTCCTAGAGGCCGGCTGGTTGGTCACATGTGATTCAATGAAGGCAGAGATTCTTCGCATGCTTCCCTCACCCAATCTAAAGTTTATGGGCCCATTACTGAAACAGAGTGCTAGTGAGACAGCAGGAAGTGACCAGCCAATTTCCTGTCTGAGGAAGCATTTCTGCCAATAAAAGCGTGGACTAAACGAGGAGCACTGGCTAACAAGGCTATATAATGGACTGGAAGTTGACTGGTGACTTCAGTCGCTAGTTGGGATGATAATGAGCATATTTATTGCTTATGTTATTTATGGTATATGCCAATGAGAACAAAATACGCAGTGTTTTCCATTAGACTGCATTAACAATAGCATTAAAGATATGACATCATTCTCTGTGGTCTTGAACATGACATCATTCAGTTATCCAAGTGTTGGAATGGCTTCGCGATCATTAAATGTACCAACAGCATGATGTCAGAGTTGACAGTAAAATCCTTATTCTATTCTCCATTCTCTGCATGAACATAAAGATGAACTGTTGATAAATAAGTGTAATAAGGGATTTATTTTGGAGGGGTCATCTTAATTAAAAATCAAAAAGGGTACTGTATATTTCAGTAATAAAATAAAAATGTGAAGGGTCAGTCCTGACAGCTACAATAGATGTACTGTTCTCCGCCCCCAAGCCCCCTCTGGAGCATGAGAACGTGTTTGAACATGTTTAAAAACTGCATCGCAGACAACAGAACATTCAATGGCTAAAGATGGAATCTCAATTCAGCCAAAGAAATTCCAGACCATTATTCCGTAAACAACATGCCACTGTCGGGGGGGGGGGGGGGGGGGGGGGGACACCCAAA
>JAODOY010024817.1:0-24500 GCA_025399855.1 Forbesichthys papilliferus | reverse complement strand
CCCCCCCCAACTCCAAAAAGAGACAATGAAGATGGATCTCTATCAATTTATATCACCCACAAGACTGTTTAGGGAGTCAGGAATGAAACGCATCAACCCTTCACTGTAAAAGAAACGCATTCAAATCTAGTGACTCTACCAGCAGGCTTGGTGTGGCTGATGGAGATACCAATAGTCTATCTTTAATCTAGATGATCATCTTCAAATTTTGCGTATGTCATGTAAAGAAATGCCACCTATTAAATCAACCATCGTAGGGGTGCACGATATATTCACTCACTATAGTTATGGTAATATCACATTGTGCAATATATCAAAAATGGTGCAAAAAGTATGCAATATTCCGAGAGAGATGTGACTTAGATGTTTTTGATTTAAACAGAAAAGTAAGATGTCTGTCTGAGGAAGAAAAACCACACAATGGACATCAAAGAGGAAACATCAGTTACCAAAAAGAATACCTCCTCTGTAGCTTAAATAAATGTTCTAAGATCAGTGACATTTTGTTTTTGATAGGTTATTCATTTAGTTTGAAGCATTTTCCCATAACTTGTGTTTATACTTTAAATATTTAAATTAATATTGATATTGCAGTTTTCATTACCAATATGGCAGTATCACATTTTGTCAAAATCGTGCACCCCTATAACCAATATTACATCAAATCACATGCTCATCCTGGAAATGCATGTCCAAAAGATGACTTGACTATTATATTTATTAAAATAATTATATTTTGAACAAAATTATTCTTTACAGTACTACTATACCATTAAATATAGCAGGTGTATATGCACCACCAATAGCATCGACACGGGCACTCAAACAACATAACTAAAATACATTAAGAAAAGGTATTAGCCTCAGACGCCTCAGCCAAAGGCCAACTAGTAAAACAGTTGTGGAGGGGTAACTAGGCAAGAGAGGTTCTATAAATGTGATCTATTCTGGGATTAGTGGTGCGGTGCAGTGCAGGCAGATCTAGATGTGATCTGGATGTGAAATGTACAGGGACCCATTGTTTTCACTGTGATCCCTCCCTTGCATATCTGGAGAATGACATCAGCCCTTTCCTGACCCTGCAAAGACCCTCAAACCCCCTCTGCCAGACATTCCACCTCATCCCTCCTCCGGGCCCCTAAGCCCTTAGGCTGGGGGAATCTCTCCTCCCATTCTTTGGAGTCGTGGTGACCCCGCTGCTTGACCAGAACACGCCAAACAACAGCGTCACCAACACAGTCTGTGGAGATGGAGAGCCGAGCTGTGGGGCGTTCAAAGCAGCGCCAGTGGAGATTCTCCTCCCCCACGTCATGAGTGACAGTTCAGGGGTCATCAGCGAGCCCCGTTAGATCAAAGGCTGGCTGGTCTGGGTGACTGGAGGGGCCACCACCACCCATACCCAGTAGTGATGCGCGGGCCGACCCATCTCACTCAAATTCGGATACGTTTATCAGGAAATATTGCGGGTGATGGTGGGTCTGGTCAAATCGAGGCAAAGGAGTGTTCTGACAAAGTAATAAATATCTTCTAAATAATTTCTCAAACACACACGCACACTTTAAGACGATCCTAGTAGCTCCTCTCATGCCCTGGCAATAGACTAACCTGCATTAGCCATACCGAACTATACATTTGAAAAACCGTCCATCACTACTACCCAGCATGCCCGGTGTTTGACGCCTCAGTGCCAAACCTATCACGGCACAGCCCTCAGGGCATTCTGCTGAAACCGCAGGAGACGAGCACCAACCGGAAGCAGCTTCCTTCCTGCCAAGCCCAGCACTATTAACTGCAAAGACAGGAGCACTGGGCCCAAGACAGATACCAGCCCCATTCAGAATGGTTGCATGGATAGAAGACACACACACACACGCATGGGAATATGGCACAGCCTGCATGAGATCAGTTGCTCCTAGGTGCCCTAAATTGATAAGTTAAATCAATGAAAATAAAAATCACCTACCTAATTTCTTACTCTATTTAGAACATTCCTGCATTTCCACTAACTTTCACCCAGTTTTGAAGATCAGGGTTTGCTTCCCAGTGGTACTAAGTTTTAAAAACCTTATCTAATTAAATCATGTTTTCTCTATATCTCGTTTTGAAAACAGCTGTTCACTTTCAGAGGCTACAGTAAATGTTGCTAATGGTTAACAGCTAAACTTATTTATAATCTTGTGTGATTGTGTGTGTGTGTTCTGCAGGGAAAAAAAACACACAACCAACATTTAAACGCTCAAAGCCACGATAATTCATATTCTGTCCCACACAATCATAAAAATATGAGATTGCAGTTCCTGTAATTGACCATACTGCAGTGCTAACTGGACATACGTATGTACATTCACTTAAAGAGACAGCCGATGGCTAATGCTGAACTACAACTAACATGTTGCCAAGGTGAAACAACACAACAGACAAAGTATCCATTAAACACACATGTACAATGGGGCTCCAATATCCAAACAGACAGACAGCGACTAATAGCAGTGTGCCTCTGTAATACATACTAACCGACTCAAATGACGCACACACACCCAACAGAGACACACAGGGCGGAAACACAGTGAAGCTTTTTTTATAATAAACATTTTCCAGGCTCCCGGTGGAATCTATAACATTTTAGTTGTCAATTAGGACAGGACCACATACAGTAGAACATAAAATCAGGCCAGAATAATAAGAAAAACTAGAATTTATCTCAAATTCGAGTAGACAACAACCAAAGTTAATAATTGTATTAAACTAAATGGATGAGTGCTATTGTAAACTAATGTAACACAATTATTCAATGATTAAGGAAAAGTACAAATTCTGTTTTACTGCTCAACAAATCAATATCCCAGAAGACGTACATGCTCGATTGTGTACATGGATGTGCTACACTCTATCACATCCATTTTCCATACATATATAAAAAGGCAGCCGACTGGGTTTGCCCTATCAAAATAGAACGGCGGGTGACATTATCTTAGTATGCTGCAGACAACATACCGTGCCCACTAGCGGGTAGATGAAGCCAGCCCCGACGCTGGCACGCACATCCCTGATTGGCAGGGTGAATCCTGTGGGCGCTCCCTTCTTGTCAGGCATGTGAGACAGAGACAGGTGAGTCTTAGCCATGCAGATGGGCAGTGTGCCATAACCCTAAAAAGAGACGCAGGGGAAACCTCAGTGATTGTTGTGTAAGGGAAACAGACACACCGCATAGAGCATGAGAAAGACTGTCTGCATTAATGGCTTGAACGTCCAGCATTGGTTGGTTGCAGGAGTGATGACTCCACCTGCTTGCTGTAGTAGTCGATCTTAGCCTTGGCCGCGGGGGACAGCTCGATGTCGTCAGCCCCGTACACTTTCTGAGCTATCGTCCTGATCTTCTCCTCTATCGGGGTCTGGGAAGGTGGAGGGGACACAAACACAATCCATCATACATCTCCAACTGGGGATATTTACATTTAGTTAAACTGCATCGTCATCATAGATCACTGCTCAGCAAATACAAAGCCCTAGTACAACGCTTTGCTTCACACTTCGTTTCATTGGGTGAATCCCACTGTATAAGCGCAAGGATATTGTTTTTTTTATTGTTTCAGCTCAAAGCTAGCATGCACTCTGGAGAATAACTAACCCTGCCTTTAATGCAATTCAATGATTCTATAATCTAGTATCCGTCAGAGTAGCAGTGGTAGCCATAATGTCCTCACTTACAGTATATTAACCCTAGTTTTCAAAAGGTTCCAGGTGTCACAAAAGAAAGTATATTACTTGCAGGTCTCAGTTCAAATCAAAGAGCTGTTAAAGCAACAGGTCGGCATCTCTAATAGCAGACCGAAGCCCCAATGTAGCATAAACTTGGCCTCATCGACCTCCTTGATGTTATAAAGGTCTAATATAGCGCTCCAGATATAATCTAGAATCATTTCGTTAATGTTAATTCCTGACAGGCTAACTTAATCATTAAAGCCGTCATGTGACATAATATACAAACCACTGGGTAGCGCTTGTATCTTACAAAGAGAGCTCACTCTTATGAGGCAGTGTCTGGCATATGCATACAGTACTGTACATACTGTATGCAAGTGTGTGTCTGACCTGTGCACCTCTGAGAACTGGCAGACGGGCTGGGTGTCTTCTGCTAGGGCCAGTTCATTGTGTAGTGCTACATACCTCATGCTTATTTATAGGGCTCTCGCTTATACAGAGGAACAGGGTGCCTACAACTGTGTCCTTGAACACGTGTAGAAAAATAGCAAATGTAGTTTTGGTATGTATGTATGTATGTATGTATGTATGTATGTATGTATGTATGTATGTATGTATACACACACACACAGTATATATGTTATGCATTACATTTAATTGATAAACGAAAATCAAATATTTGCAATTGGATCATCTTTATATTACGATATTAAATGTTAACAAATCGATATTAATATACAAGTGGTTTAGAATGGTTTGCAGTCATCTTCCAGGTGGATTCATTACACATGTAAAAGTCAGATTGCTCTGGTCGACTGCCAACCAAGCCACAAGGTTTCATGTATGTCACATGGTCGACCATAGCATTCTGACAACACTGTGTTTTGCACAGCCTCTTAATAACTGTCAGCAAGCCTTAAGCAATTAACCTCACACGACAGTGATACGTGAGGCTAAAGCCACAGGTTATTTAAGACAAACAAAAAGCAAGATCAATCTTAATGCTATATATTACCACTACACATTAGCAAAATGTGTTATACTGTAGGGATTTTGGAAAAAGGGCTCAAGTCACACCACAGGAAGTTAAGCACCAAATTACATCAACTATAATCAAACATTTAATGTCGTTTTATTGGCTATCACACTAGCATGCTAGCAACCTCTGGTTCTAATCCATTAGAAGAACACGTTGATGCAATGGCTGGCAATCTTGGAGACAGGTATAACATGGCGACTTGTGACTGCAATCTCACCTCGAGGCTGTAGAGGAACTGGAAGTGGCTGGGCCGGCTGGTGGCGTCCTTCACAGCCTGTGCCAGCTCCAGGGAGCCCCTCCCCCCCTGTGCCCAGTGGTGGCATGGCACCGCGTCAGAGGCACCGCACTCCTTGGCCAGCTGACACACCAGGTCAATCTCCGCCTGGGTGTCAGTCCTACAGCGTCAACATGGAGACGGTTATGGGCGGGGCTGGGCAACACGCACGCACGCACGCGCACACACACACACACTTACTTGAAGGTGTTGAGCGCAACAACCACTGGGACACCAAACAGGTGTGCTATCTGGATTTGCTTCCTGAGGTTGCTATGGCAACCACCCGCCACTAGGGTCAAGTTCTACAGAGAGGGAGGGAGATAGAGTTCAAGTAAACAGTAGACAGTAGTCCTGTTACTCATTATGGGATGTTGACAGAACGTGTTCCTTTCCAAAACAGGATATTACCCTTAATAAGAAACGCTAGGACAAGGGTCGGGTGTGTTCGAGCACAGAAGGACAGACGCAGGAAGGGAATTATAAGTGAATTAAAGTCAGAAGATTCAGTAGACCATAATGTCTCCAACCTCTCTAAATGTTCTCTATACAAGACATTGTGACGCCCTGATTAATGGGTGGGGCAGTGAACTGCCATTGTAGCTCCTGTGATTCCTGGACGGATACTTACTAAATTATTTGTATACATTCTGCGCAGATCCAGGATTAAACTCCCAGGTATGTTAATGGTGTATTTTGGATATGCTTTAACACTGACCACAATAATCCAACGTAGGGCTGCATGTTAGCCCCAACACAGGGCAGCAAGGCCATAAATCTATTTCCACCGCACTTCTGGTTCTCATTACGGGCCTCGCAATTAATTTAGCCGGCTTTATTGTTTGCTCAGCTGAGCCTGCCCGAGAGATTGTGATTTAAGCCAGATATGGTGCGCCTCAACGAACACACACACACACACACACCTATACTAAAGCCCACACCACCGGAAACCAGCTGCAGAGTTTCTGTTTTGTATTTTAATCTAATAATTGATCTGAACCACATTAGTGGCAGATGTGCACAGACACATATGTGGGCACCATTAAGCACAGCTGCAAGCTTTGAAGGAGACCGTTTTAGTGCAACGAAAGCCCCTTTACACATCACACACCAGCATATAAACCCGCCACACCAAATTTATGCAGCTCATATTTTATATGTTAAGGAGAAGGGGGGAGCTGAAGCGCCACCTATGGTAAACCTATTGCTAAGGCTGTGCATGGCTGCTTCTGCTTTAGTCCATTTAAAACACTTTAGAAAACCTGTATTGGCCAAAGTGAGCCTGTGACTTTAAACTATAATGTGGTTATAACTGTGAATAAATTCACCTAGACCTTTATGGCCGAAATTTAATTTTGAGAATATGCAGTCTACAACGCTACTACAATTTATAACTCCAGCACATACATCTAAATCGTTGCTGTTCACCAGTTTGTAAATAAAACTTTTGGCTACTAAATTACAGCCATTTATCATGTCTTTAATATCCAGTCTGATTCAACTATAAAGTAGGAAAATGTTTAAATGTTTTTAATAAACCTTTACTCTAGGCCTACAGAAGTGCATATACAAATGTGAAACGAGGAGGTTTCCGACCATCTAACAACAACAATATTTTCATAATTTTAATTCTGTTTCAGCAATTAGAATAATCATCTGTTCTGCAGGCTATCCGCATTATATTATATGGAGAAGACCCAAGATTGGTCTTCTCCGCAGCGCTTACAAAAAAAAAAAATAAATAAAATCGGTGGTGTGTGCCAAGACTTACGACAGGTGTGCAGGGGCAATGTGCCAGGCAGCTCCCACATGTTTGATGTCATTTATGACAGGTATAAACAAGGCTTAAGTTAGCAAAATGCTCAGATATTTGGCGGACAAAAGGTGCATTAGCTTACAATTAGCTTGCAATAGCTTACTATACCTTAAAGTAGGCTCAGTCTAATGTACAGTATATGTGTTTGACTAATCTACAAAGTTTAATGCAAGCAAGCATGCATTTGTGCCTGTGTACAGTATTTTACAAATAGATATTTTAAGTTTGCTTACCTCATCTATGTACTCCCTGGGAAGAGGTGCCCCAGCTGAGACCTTGAACAGAAATACGCAGGCAGTGTTAGTGTACTGGATGTAGTATTAGCAAATAGCCAGAAATACTCAGCATGGCTGGTCCTTGCATACAAGGCCAGTGGATGTGCAGTCATATGTATGTATTAAAAAGCATTTAACCATTGAAAGACAAGAGAGCAGTGCCAGTGAACACCACATTTGAAGTATTTATGCCGATTACAGAGTTTACATCACTAGTCGTGTATTTTTTACACAAAACATCAGATTGTCAGGCTGTGATGACTCAATTATATTTAGCTACAGTGTTATGCACGGCGTGTTGGCTTACGTTGGGGCCGCCGCCGTGCATCTTCAGTGCACGGACCGTAGCGACTAAAACCACTGCGTTGGGCCTCAGCCCCGACGACCGACACTTGATGTCAAAGAACTTCTCCATCCCGATGTCTGCCCCGAAACCTGCTTCGGTCACTGCCAACGCAACAGATGCAGACCTTTATGAAACTCATCTAATAAACTGCTGGTCTTATTTTTTCATAGGGTGTGGCCAAATGTTAAAAGTCACATTTCACATTCTACAGCTTAATATCTTGACGGAGGATTTGACCCATATTCATTTAAAATAGTATGAAAACTAATATAATTTCCTTCAGACATCCTAAAAAAAAAACCAATAACATTGATGTGTTGTCTCCAACCTCTGTGAGAACAACCACACAAAAACCATGACAAATCAACTGAGGAATGGGATTCAGTACAGACAGACATTACTGGCCACTTGAACTGAGCTCCTGAACCAGCTCTATGCAAAGTAAAAGCTCAATAAAGAGTTATTGTTTAGCTTTCAGATCCATATTTATACGTAAATCTTATTTCTGGGTAAGAAATGGGGTTTGAGACACACACACACACACACACACACAATTACCGATGAAGAAGTATGAACAACGAAAGCACACAGAACATCTCAGAACCAGCAGGAACTACCAATATCCATAAATATTCTCCTCAATAAAAGGTAAGCAGGAGGTAAACATTCTTACTGCCATTATTCCTATCACGCGTGTGTGTGCGCATGGGTAGGTGGGTGTCCTGTCAACGGCTTTATTAGAGCTGACATATGTGCAGCCCGTATGTATCGACCAAGGGTTGAACCTCTTAACCTGTTTAAAGGGATTACAATGAAATGCTGCTGGAAGCCAAAGCCAGGAAACATCTATTTAATGTGATTATGCTGTGCATGATATGCGTGCGTACCTTACTGTGGGATACAATCAATTCCAATCTTTTTTTTAATCAATTACTGTGTAAAAATAAGTTTGGCCTTATTAGCAATAAATACATGAATCAAGTCTATCCATTTTAGTATAAATATAAAAACAAACATTCCCAGCTCAAAACCCTTCTCACCTAAATACTTTTTCATACCAAGTTGTTGTTTGGCTAATACATATTTGGCCTTTGGTGGGGAAGGATGCATACCGGTACTGTAGAAACATTGGCTATATTTATTAATCACATTACAGTATTAAAGGGCTTTATAGGCCCAAAATTCACATGGAAACAAATGACACCCCTATAACCTGCTCCTCACCCCTGGGCAAGGTAAAACTTCCATAAAAACCCAGTGGGTAAAAAAGAATAAAACCTTGGGAAAGGACCACAGCGGGAGGGACCCACCCTCCCAGAACAGTTACAGCATGATGCAATATCAATAGGACAGTCTAGTCTAAACTACGTCTTTAACTTGATTAAAAAACGACACATTTCTGCATCCCCGCTTCAGCGCATTACTTTATAGCTAAGAAAGTTAAGACCAGACCCAAAGCAAACGGGAGGGGCGGTGCAGAGGAGTAACACCAGTGACAGCACTGACGATAAGCACAGGCACATTGTGGTTGTGGCTGGGCCAGCTGGATATGCTGCATGTGGACATTAAAATCAGCGAATAGCTACAAGTCAAGCCTGAGCTATGAGCCCAGGAATCCATTGTCAATTATGTTCGACCATAGAGAGATGACGGGCGTTCCTGCTTCGCATCACTGTTAAGATTCAGTACTGGTGAACCAAACCGTAGCTTTACAGTACACTTATTTGGGGGACTGGTATTGTGCAACCACACTACATGTGTACACTACACACACACACACACAGCTATCTATTGTTACATTACTCTGTTTCCAAACATAATCTGCTCGCCTCTGGTGGCTAGTGGAGCCTCCATGGGAATGTGATGCGGGGAGCTGCTTGGTTTCAGAGGTTGTCGTCAGGAAGCGTTCGCTCGTTCGCCTGTTCTGTGTGGTGACCTTTAACTGCCCGGTGTGTTGTGTGCGCAAAGCCTGTCGGGGTTACTACCAGTCAAAGTATTGTTATCAACACCACTGCCAACAATAACATCAGCACACCAGACTGGAAAGTAGGCCAGATCAACGCCGCATTCTTCTCACTGACGTAGCACTCCGCAATCTGGGCATGGTGAATGTAGGATGTGTATTCATAATGACCTTGTGTGTGCTTGTGTGTGACTTTGCGGTTTTCATCCAAAGCAAGCACAAGTGAGTTTTCCTTAACACAAAAAGGGACCAAAAGAAATATGGCTTTCCCTGCTACATGCCACCACTTGTTATATGTCTGACTTCGTGACTGGTCAGATGTAATTGAAAGATTAAAGGCAATAGACATGAATGGATATTGAAAAAAGTGTCACAGTAGATCATGTACAAGATTGTGTGTGACACAAAATTATGTTGCAACACAGTGGGCAGCCAAGTTTCAGAAACCAATTCTTATGGGGAGAGAACGCATAACTGTAAATTGGTGTGTTGGGGGCTTATGGAGTCAACTCCAGTCCACCTGGCAGTGGGCAATAGAGACTAGACCCCATCCCAAAGTATTGGGAACTTAAAAAATGTGAGCCAAGATTAATTAATTAACTTCCTAGTCTATAGTGAAAAGAAAATTACACCTAAATTGAAAGAGCTGAAATTCATAAAACAGATGTCTCAAAGACTCTCACTTGCAAGAAAGAGAAAACACAATCCTGCTTATCCAGATCGGTTAATGGTTGCGTCGTGGTAAACGCTTGACCTTCGCTTGTTCTTTCCGGAAAACACAGTCTAGCGCCGTTTAAAATGACAAAACACAGCATTCCGTTGCCATTGGGGAGAGAAGGGGGGGCGTGGCTGTCTTGTATCCCGGCTGCCTGAACAAGAGGGGAGGGAGTAGTTCCTGACATTCCTAAGAGTCAGGTAGCAAACAGACGAGGAAGGGAGGAGAGGCGTGTAAGACAGACAACAGGAAGGAAAGCCTGTTTTGGTGTTAAGGTAAAGCTACGTGCTCAGCCGCACTGTGCTCCCCCGTTTACCCTGCTCCGCGACTCTCAGCGCGCGTTGCTTACACGTTTAAGGGTCGACGGGCGCCACAAAACCACAGCTGTCCGGCTGGTGGGCTACAGCGAGGAGTTCGGACACGCTCTTTTATACACATTCGCCTGCAACTGGTCAACAATGGTCGAGTGCGTACTATACACGTAGGTCCCCTAATTTGCTTACCCCTCCCCGTAACACCACGTGGATACAAGTGTAGAGAGCTTTCGAATCATCTCCGCATCTATCCTGCTCCAATGCAAGTTATTAGTCTACTAAATGTCATTCAAGAGCCTACAATTCCATAGCTAAATCACTTACTGTCCTTTAACAGCCTACAGTCTGATAGCTATGCTTTCATTGCAGAAATAAGCACACAATGTGGTTGAGAGTCAATGTGCATTATTTGAACGATACTGGTTTAGTAGCCTAGCCTGCCTGCTAACACCCGGCTGCCAAATCCAGTCGGCATTCTCGTGTCTGTCTTTATGTAGTTATAAAATATAAACGACATATCCAAACAAACAAAATCCAATAACCAATATACAAGCTGTAGGCTAGATTTACTTGACAAGAACAACATCTCATAGCATTTTCAGGGATCATGCCAAAAAGTTATCTGCTAAAAAGGGTCTGTTGGAAACTGATTTCTGCCCACGAGAGCAAACACAGACCTATAGAATAACCAAGCTAATAATTTTTTTACCAGTATACATTTATTTAAAGTGAAAACACAACTCATAAAATGCACGTCTACATTTTCCAATCAATGTTCAGCTGAGGATACCTTTTTGGCACAACACCGCTGTATGTTTACCATAGATGGGTGTGGTTACAGCGCCTTCTGCTGACACACCCCCAGTGCTTGACAACAGACAACGCTGGTTATATTTTCACACTTTAGAAATGTAATTTTATATACTTGGCGATGTTTTTATTGATTCAAATTTGGCTGAGTGGTTTATGATATTTTTCTGTGGTGTGACACACTCAAAACACAAATGTATGTCTGCTTTACAAAATATTTAACGGTTAAAGGCTGGCTAAAAGCTAAGTGGATTTGTACCATTTTTTTGTAAACTGTCAAGTACCAAGGGTATTGATGTATTGTAATACACTGTTATGGTACATGTAACTGTATTTTTTATACTGTATATTTATTAGGTATAGTGTCATAGAATGTTATTTTTTTTACAGATAAAACCCCAACTGGGGAAAAGGGTTGAGTAGCAATAGCTTATCAACTATGATGGTATTTTTGATGCAAAACATCTGAGTATCTGTGACAGTGAACTTATAGTTGTAGAAAGTAGTCACACATGTATTTCTCTCCCACCAATACAACAGTTAGGCTACACCTACTCAAATACTCCATTGCCGGTACACAAATCTTAACACAAACACAAGTCAACAACTACAACTTCTTGAATTTGCCGCTACCAGTCTCAAATTATGTTATTTCAATCACAAATGGCAAGTTCTGCGCGCAGAAGTACACAAGTCACTTTTGCACCATATTTCTCACATTAACGTGATGCAGCAGATTTGTGCACTTGTAAGCCGTTTCCTCACAGCCAATCACACTATTTTGTTTATACGCGACAAAGCTCTTCTAAGATAATCAGCTTTTGGTGAAAGAGTTGTCTTATTGAGACCATGTGCGCCCAAACGACCAACTTTGATTGGCCAAAAGGGTTCTGAACAGTGCCCGCCCCTGGCTACAGCATACAGATCTATGCTACAGGTACACAAATCACTTTTACTCTACAACATTTGGTGCAGAATTAAGATGTGCGGGAACTTGTAATTTGTGATTGAAAAAACAGCATTTGAGTCTCGTAGCGGCAGACTCAAGCAGTTGAAGCCGTTTACTTGTTTGTGCTAGAAAATGATCCAAGACCTCAAATATTACTATAACTTCACTTTTTTTTATACAGATGTGCGAATGTGTTTTGCACCATTTGTAACAGTGTTATATGTAGAAGAGTTTCTGAATTTGGGATTTGTAGATTTTGATTTGTGCATCTGCAATGGAGAACTTTAGAAGGTGAGTTGTTCTTGTAGTAACTGTTGTGTTGTTCTTGTAGTAGTTTGCAACTACTAAAACATTTATCCCTGTGACTTAAAATGTACTGATACAAATGTGTGCCTACATTCTACTAATACAACTTCACTTTTACAGGTGACAGGTGCTCAGATATGTTTAGAATCAATAACACCTTCTTAATAAACTCATATAAACCTGTACTGGAACAATGTTAAATTGCATCGTCCCCATCAAATAAAATTAAGAAAAAAAAAAAATATGTAGACATGTACAAAAAACCCATGCCCACTTTGACAGTGAAGGGATTAGTATGGTTCACTCTGAAGCATTCCAGAGGCTCTTAAGATTATTCTTTCGCTTCCTTCCTCTCGTCTTTCTTCGTTTTTCAATGCAAACCTGCCGACAGTTCCTAGAAAGTAACTCGCGGCCAGAGGGCGGGGCAGAGATGTAGAGAATGGGGGCGGAGATGTAGGGGTTGGGGGCATGTACGGGGAAAGCCAGAGAAAGACCGAATGTAGAACAAAGGTCTTGGCAGCGAGTAAGAGGAAATTCTTCACGGCTTGAGTAGTAACTTAAAGGTACACTCCTCAGTTGTGTAAGAGTGCCCCGAGAACATCAGATGTTTATATTTTAAAAACCAAAAATAAATAAATATGTAGGAAGCTCTAAGGAAGAGGTGGAGAACAATGTCAGTCCATAGAGTGAAAACCACGCAGAATACACTCTCCACAAACATGGAATTCTGGACACAAAACAAGGCGCGTCATCTGTGAGGTATTAACCGCCATGTTGCGTTGAGGTGTGCGTACACACATAAGATTGATAGACATCTGGTGCTCTTCCTCCAGCATTTCCGTGCATCTGCTAGGTGAGTGCGCGTTTGCATGCGTGATCTTACCCACAAAGCCGTCGCGTCCGACCAACTTCAAAGCCAGCTTGTCTGCCAGCACCGAGGAGTTGCCATGAGCGATGTTGGCAAAGGGCCCGGCGTGGACAAACACTGGCGTGCCCTGCAATAATCAGAGGGGCACACAAACACACAGGAGTTAAAGGAAACACGCTGGCCCCACGGCGGCTCGTACGACAACAGAAAACATGAAAGCATGAGCGGCGGCGGCCCCTTTCACACGGGGCTCACGGCGTGCTGTTTCAGCTTCTTCCAGTTAAACTGGTCAGCATAAATATTCAAGAGGCGACACTCTTTGGCCGTCGGTGTGTTTGTCTAAACCGTAGGTTTAAAAGGAGGTAGCTGAGCGGTCCTGGCAGCTCGTCGGGGAGCCAAGCATCCCTTCCCCTGCTGGTTAAGGTTGCTGTCTTTAACGGCTGGAAGTACATTTGAAAGAGTGCGAGCTTGGCTGGAGCAAGGCTCCAGTGGAGCGAGTGGAGCAAGGCTGGAATTCCACTTGCACTAGTTTGACATTTTCAACTCAGAAAATTGAAAGAGATTAACACACATGCAAGTACAACAGTGCCAGAAGTATGTTATCAAAACCATTTACGAGGGAGTTAAAAGGTAACATTTATTAGTTAAATGCAAAGTATTAATACAATATACATTTAAAAGTATTATTATTATAGAGTATTTTTATCTGAGCAACTCCTGCCTGCCAGTGTCCTCCATTAATCAGATTCAAATCAATGTAATGTACAAGATATCAACCCTGTTGAAAAGATAAATCAAGAAGCAGCTGCCAACAGTAAAGGGTCAACTCTGAAAAATCATATTTCTGCTCTCAGAACAGTTGTGTTCACCCATTCATAAATACTGTACTTACATAGACATATGTTAGTAATATAATAATAGAGATTATAGGAGGAAGAAGGTAACAGGAAGTCATATTTTCTATGCTTGTACAACTCAATAACTCTATAGGCTCCCCTAAGACTAATAAATCAGTCATTAAAGGAGGCCCACCAGACGATTGTCTGTTGTATTTTTACTTTGTCAGTGGGAACGGATAGTTAAAAGGTTCAGAACTATGTTACAGTAAGATGTGACAATGTCAAGAGCAGGTCTGTGAGAGAGAAAATTAATCTGCAAAACATCCTTTACATGCCATTATCCATTGAATTACATTTTCCTTTCTCTGTCCCCACGAATATTGGGTACATTTCCATGTGCAACCCCTGAACTTTGGAGGGAAAAATGAAAAGTACACACCCTGATCAGTTGTCGTTCTTTCTTACAGTACTATACGGGAAACCGATTGAGGAAATGGAAATGTCACCGCAAACAGAGAGAAGAGGAAATAAATGGGGCCATGGCATGTCCACCCTGTTATGTAAAAAGGTGAAGGGGCTATGGAGTGCTTGGGGACTGACAGGAAGTCGTTCCATCCTTTGCTCCCCAACATCCTCCAACATGTACTCTCCCATCTGAAACCAAAGTGTGCCAACCAATAGACGTTTGTGGAGTTTAACCAGTTGTTTGACCAGTCGTTTAAGACACTGAGTTCACCAGACCAGTTAACGTCGTTCCCAGCAGCAAGACAACAAGCACAGCCAGTGTTAAACAAGTGATGTCGCAGGTTGAGTGCTTGTGGCTACAGATTCATTACGGCGACTGTTTGTTTTCAAACATGGCCCCGTGGACTACAGACCAGGGCAGTCAGGCAGAATGTACATTTGTGGCCAAAGACAGGATGTTTGACCAGCGAATCACAGAGGCCTGGTTAACAGACACGTACACAGGCAGTGGGATGGACCCCTGCTCCTTCCCTTGCTGTGGACCGCTTTCGCCCAACCCTTTAACACACATTTCTCGCACACAGCACAGAGATATTTCTCATGAGGCTCAAATGCCTGTTCCGTCTGGAAATGGGTCCCCCAGCCAGCATCACAGGAAAACCACACAGGAAGAGGTTTTACGAAACAGGACCACAACGTTTCCTGTCCAGAAATCCTAGAAAGGAACTAAATCTGCTGCTACTGCCTGCAGGGATCTAAACCCCCTACACCCAATCCAATTCTCCCGTTGAATTTCATGAGAAAAGAACAAAACCTACAGTTACTTAAGAGGTGCGATCAAGCTGTCCTTGGACTGCTATCAAGCTTATGCATAATGAACTGTAACATCAAAACAAAAGAATGGGAAAAAGTCAAGTGATTTTGAGGTCAAATATGTTCATGTAGTAACTACAATGATCCCGTCTCAGAGCTCAGAATATCTCCACTGAGAACTGGATCATCCAAGACACACAAACACACAAACACACACACACACACACAACAGGCTAAGTACCAGGGATATCGATATGATGAAATAAGACATAATATAACATTATAACTTTTGTCCTGAGACAGTAGGGGGATTTGCGCTCCACTAGGACAAAATAAATAATAAAAAAGGTTTGCCCAAGACCAGATGTGAAAATCGTATTATCAGGTACATGTGTGTGTATGTGGCAAATGCAAGCCATATGTTGCATGAGGCACGGCGAAAGGGATGGCCCGTCACACCCAAAAGGAAAGTGAACACATTCGTTCAGTCACGTCCACGCGACGTCACTAGCTCGCTGTCGCCTGGTCTGACGGCTCGACTTGTCCTCGCCATGCCCCCTGGCACAACTAATATTAAGACAAGGAGCCGAGGATGGAAGTGGAGCATCCATCATGTACCTTCTCCCTCGTGTGTGAGCATTCCTTCACTGACGGCAGGCCTGGGAGAGACCTACTGTGCACCGAGATGCGTGGCGTATACGCAACGAAAATGCCGCGTCAAAACACACTGAAAGGTTTCTGTTTCACACACGTTGTCGCTCCGCGACAATTAAGGAGGCTATCGCTCTCAGCCCCATACAACAATGTGAACACACTCGCACATACCAAGGAAGCAATATTGTAAGAAACAACCATGTATGCATTGAACATATGCATGCCTGCTATTATTGTCGATAATAAAACTAGCGTTTTGCGATTCCCCCTTGAAAGCATCTGCAGTCTGACCCATTTGTAACAGTCTCCATTCCACAACTGCAGAAATAAATAAGAATTGCAGCGATTTGAGTGTGTGGAAGGTTAGGTTTCTCACTCTGGACGTAATCTCTCTCTGTCGTCTCTGTGAGGCGCAGGAGCATTCACAGGGGATACGAGACGTCCAATCATAGTTAGGTGTCTCCTAAATCTCGGGAACAGTTTATTTGTTTAGCTCAACTGGGGAGCGGCGTTTGAGGCGGGGAGGTTTTGGCTGCGCGACACCACTCACCTCAAGGGTCTGCATCAGCGTGGGTTTTATGGCGTCCTTCATCAACACTGCCAAGGCCCCGCTCACACCCTGGGAGAGAAGAGATGGACAGAAGGACCAGAGGGTTTTATAGGGTCAGCAAGAATTACATACTAGGGGGCAAACTTCCAGAATATTCACCTCATTATAACCTATGAAACCTAGTGGATTCAACAGCAACTACAAAACTACAACTAAGTAGCACAGCAAATATTCACACCAACAACATCCAATGTTTTCCTGTCCTGGCAAATCAGGGAGACTATTAGGGAGAGTAATGTATCAGTATAGGGGACACTCCTCCAATAGTCATGAAACAAAGGACACATGTGGTAAACCAAAGCCAGCTGCAACGCAGTAGAGTCTAAATGCTTACAGGCTAAAGAGCGCACGGGCAGCCGCATTGGGGTCGAACGAAAGAAAACAAGATGCAAGATTATCACCCTCAAATCTGCCGTTTTGACATTTTAAAATGAAATGATACTGCAGCTGTGTTTTGGCCAGAACGAGTACAGGGATAGCTGAATAGAGAACAATGCATTCACCAGAGACTAGACATAACCAAATACAAGTCACATGGCAGTTCAGTATTTTATAAAATTGAACTCAATTAAACCACCCCACCCCCAAATAGAAACTATAGTGTATATATATATATATATCAGTGAAACAAAACTACTTTAATGACACCCACCAGGTCCTCTGCAGTGACGGGCTCCCCTGAGCGACTGGTGCCCACCACCATGCGCGCCAGCCGGGCCTTCATGTCCCCCAGGCTGTCGGCCAGAGCCAGGATGGCCATGATCTCGCTGGCCACGGCAATGTCAAACCCCGTCTGAGATGAAGCACAAGGGGGAAGGCCACATAAACAGATAGATAGCCGATTCCTCTCAATGTATGGTTGTCCAAAGTCTTTCAAATAACATTTACTAAACAGTTCATAACTGCAGAAGGTTGCGTTTGTAGATTTCCACAGTGACTGGCATATTAGGAAATGTATTTATGTGATGTTGGCTACAGTGGAAGATTTATCGGCTTTGGAATGCTGTCTTGTATAAAATGGTACGCTCCTTGATTGTGTTATAGTGCCCCAGAATTTCCACCCCAGCTCACTGTTTCAATTTCTGTCTACGAATGTGTGGGCGGCGGTAGGGGAATAAACCTAGAGGAGCTCTTTGGGCTGGGTGATATAGACCTAAAATAATATCCCGATATAATGGTTGAATACCGATACACATATCTGTATAGTCTTGAAAGTGTGCTAAATGTTCAGGCCTACATCAATGCCATATGTGAGATTTCACAAGAACGTGTTTTATCAAAAGAAAACAACTAGTTTTACAATCTTGCTTAACAAAATACATACATTCAAATACAATGTAAATAGAACATAATAGGGATGTTCCTATAGTAATGATGACCAGAGGAGAATGATGAACATGCAATGGTTTCAAACAGAAACATGGTTGCAAAGCTAGTTTCAATCGAGGGCAATTCACAAATTCAGTAGCTTTTATTTTTTTCTTTGGATAGTAGGCTGCTACAAAACAAGAATCGTGTGCAATCATGTGCTCTCAGTTTGAAATCCAAACCGACTGCTACAAAAATCTGCTTGTAAGCAGTTATTTTTAAATTAAGCAAAGCACTAATTGTGTTATTTAGGCATTATGCATGCTTACGCGACATGAAAATGCACTGCTCAAAAATGGACGGCTTAAACATTCTCACAGTTATGCCATGTTACTAATTGTTGCACACTGTTCCTAATATATGCAAAACAGTATCTATTGACTGTGTGTGCACGTGTGTGTGCACGTGTGTGTGCGCGTGTGTGTGCGCGTGTAAGACAAGAGGCTGTAACTTGCATACACACAAAACCAAGAGATACAATATCGCATAACACATTTGGGCGGATATAAACGTCACAAACAGCGAATTGTAAACATTATACTACTAAAATACACAACAGAAGAAAAGGGGGGGTGGGGGGGGTGGGGGGGGCATAAACGTCGTCAGTGAAAACAATTGGAGGAAGGTCTGTTGCTATTTTGTGTTACTGTCTTTTGTTAGCGTGTGTGTGAGAAAGAAGAAAGAAAAACAAGCATGAAAAACAAAATTAAGGAGCTGACAAAGAAGTCATCGCCACAAGAAAACCGATTCCTGAACGACAATTGTGTCCCGCGGGGTTACGTGCAGGAGAGGAGACATGAAAAGTGGACGGATATAAACTTAAGCACATGCTAAGCTAGCAGAGTGTGTGTGTGTGTGTGTGTGTGTGCTGCGTGTACATGTCTGTCTTGCGAGCAGTGGGTGGGTTAGTTCACCCTTTCTTTAAACATTTGCTTTCACTTAGGCCCACTCACTTCCCATTGAGGTGAAGTGTTTATTTGCAGAATTTCATTTCGCCGTCATTACCACTGACATACGGGTGAAATACCGTGGGGCTTCAGTATGGATGGTAAGGGGGACTGGAGGAGTGCGTATGGGGAAGGCCATGGGAAAGAGAAAGGCAAAAGTGGGAGGGAGACATTTCTTTGCGGGAGTTTGCCTTGCGAAATCACCCCAAAGAAAAAAGAAAGAAATGCACGCATTTATTTGATGCCATGTTAACGGCATCTAGAGGTTTGATGCGTGGCCAAGTAGTTAGTACAGTTAGACCCATTATTACCAGCTGAGAATAATTACATTGGTATGGAATTAGAAATGGTGGCCGCATTAGTCCTAAGAAAATTAAAGGCAGTGTAATGCAAGCAATGCAAGTGTTGCAGATTTAGGTTTAATCAAATACACGTTAAAGGTGATTTCAGTGTAATCTGGTGTTTCTACACAGCCCTGGGTCTGTAACTATAGTAGTATAGAGGTCGTCTCTTCTGACAAACCTCTCTCGTGTGTCCTTTCTCCGTGCTTGCCTGTCCCACTGTAATCTTCCGTAAGAAACGGTCGTTGGTATCAACAACTGAAACACAGAAGAAACAACCCTTTATTTCCACGATTCGCTCCAAATCTCAGCCCAATTACACGGTGTAAAGCAGCCCAGTGGCAGAGGGGGTCAGACAATGACTTGACAGCATGTACTTTTTTGTACCTTAATAAAAAGCACACACACACAGGATTTACACTGACCGACTGTAAAAATGTGTTCGGACACAAGTCAGAAAACGCAGTAAACTGCACACTCTTGCTAACAGCCTGACAATATCTGACAGACTATTTTGTTATCTCTCGTATTGTTAGAAAGTGCTGAAAAATGTTTATGGACATTTTATACCTGAGTCCATTCACTCAACAGTGCCTTATAATAATATTGGCTGGGACTTGTTCTAGTGTGGTTACTGCACTATTGGGAACACAACACCAGTGGTCAGATGTCGTTCTAAAGCTGGTTCACTGTGGTAGTTGTATTGAAGAAACATACGGTTTCACATCTAATTAAAAACAGTAGTTTGTAGAGTAAGCTATGTAACACTCTTATTTCGATGTGAGCAATCACTTTCAGGACACAGTTATTCCCCACTGAGCGGAACAGGCTGATTTGTTATCTAATTGGGAGTGACAGCAACAAGTGGTTGCAATCCAGAACTTCACACCTGGGACCAATTCTGAGTAGCTTGATTTGCACAGGGATTTTTCATAGAGAGGAATTCTGGCCAAAAAGTTCAACTGATTTCAACATTTGTCCATCAAAACCACCGTGCGCACACACACACGTTAAAGCAGTTGTTTATTTCCCAAGTAATTTTCTTAAAAATGCCCTGCAACGCCACCGAACAAATCCCTTATTAGCCATGGCAACATTATTCATCAGCCATGGCTGGGTTTTTATCACAAGCATTATTATTATAAATTATTAGAGGAACGCATCAACCCATCAAAAAAATTAAATATATAAATCCCACCACAATTGTGTTAAGACACATGTCAATATGTAATAGTACACAGCACACACGTCAAACATTATTGTACAAGTTTAATGATAAACCATTATGTCGTAATAATGTGAATGACAGTGCACATTAAACACAAAACTTTTAAAGCCAAACAAGCCTCAATATCTAGTTAAAATCTTAATTCTGAACCAGACAATTCATGAGACGCTGTCACTTAGGAGCTTTTCACAAAGCTTTTTATTAATTGATGTGACATCACATTACCTCTTTTCCAATATTTAGTCAAAGTACATTCCAAGCTCTGCCAAATTCCCCTTTTTTATACTGGCTGGCCACAGAGGAATGAACAACAGAGAGAAGAATAGTGGTGATTCAACTCCTACCTCTCTGCCAAGTGACCTTGGAGGGGTCAAGGTCAAGTCGGACAAAGGTGCTAACCTCCTGGGGGGTGAGAGAGTTCGGCGCTGTTTTGCTATTTCCCAGCCGCTAGAATAAGAGAGACAAACAAGTCAGGTGTGTATTCTATAATGTGGCATTGACGTCAATTATTTTCATTCGCAAATGTGATTGAAGCATGTGCCTATATGATATATGCTTGGAAGAGTTTAAAAAAAAAAAAAAGTAACAGTTGCATGGGTGGTCAAACTATTCCTGAACATAAGTAGAGAAGTTAAACACCATACACAGAACCTCCCATAAGGTCCAACTATTAACCGGACTAGAAAAGAGGCATTAATAAAAACAGAGATCTTATCTTGCATTCCATCCATTCAGGCCAATTCATATTTTACATTGCTCATGAACTTCTCAACTCAGAGTGCAAGTGAAATGTTTGTCTGTACTGCTGCACAATAAATAAAACAAAAAAAATCTACAACCTTTCCCTCCTATTTAAAATATTTGTATTTGTTATGACTTAATGTCGAGCACCCTGCTATCAGTGCTGGACGGAAAACAGCTTTCCTCACAGCCATGCTTATAGAGGACACGCAACTTAAGCATTTGGCGTGCAGTGATGGGTGGAGAATTAAGGCAGCAACACCAGCAAAGAGGTGACTGTGTCGTGGTAGACTGACTCACTGTGGCCCCCTATTGGAGGCTAACAAAAAATAAATAAAAAACACAACAAGCTGGCTACATCAAAGCCACAAAAACTAAACATCGATAACTATTAAAGCACTACAGTGGTCAAGATATATGCGTCTACTTACACGTAATCTGGCAATCTGGATGGGTGAGAATCGTCTGATCCCATTCACAGAAGGGACCAATCTGTTGTACAGGGCCTGTAAGGGGTATAAAGTAACAGATCTATCAATTATATGGTTCCCACAGCATTAAAACTGTCTTTTCAAGACTCCAGAGGTTGGTTCCTAAGTTACACTGGAACATTAAACAGGCATGCAGTCACTGGCCTGGTGAACAGTATATCAATTCTTGGAGCCTTTTATTTCACTTTGCAGCAGCATACATAACATTTATATCACAACGTGCTGGAAGCTCAGTGGTAATTAAAAGTAATGTCACCGGCTTAATGCAGTGTAGTTAGTATATTATGTTTTACATTTCTACAATCAATAACTCAATATTCATCTGCAATACATTTCATATCAATAATATTCATGTAAATATATTTGGTCCAGATGGAGCAACAACACAGTCCCGTCCGAAAGGTGTGACCTGTTACCTTGTCTGACTGGGTGGCCTCGTGGAACATCCTGGCATCGATGGCAGCTGCCACCAGGTTATTGGCAGCGGTGATGGCGTGGATGTCACCTGTGAGGTGGAGGTTAAACTGAAGGGGACAGGAAGGAAAAGCAAATCAAACCGTAATTCCACATGAAATCACACATTAAACCGAAGTACCGGCGGTGTAGCGTTACGGAGCAACATCCCAGGGGTGTCATAGCAAGTTGAGAAACACTAAAATGTTTTCCTAGCCATGTTCAGCGTTTACAATAGCAGTTAAAATGCTAACACGGTTGTTTATATAGAAGCTTCCACATTATGACATACTGTAGGGAGGTGAAAGGTAGAAGTAAACATGCCAATGATGGATTATGAGCGCTGAAAGATGAACAGCAAATGCTATAACTCCTAGTTCCAGAATGGCGTACAGCCCAGGAGGGCTAAGCCTTTCATGGTATATCCTTTGCTTATTGAGCTACATGATCATCTACAATAGCAGTGATCGAAGCAACGTGGGGTCTATAAACAAGTCTGTGGTTACAAGCGCAAAGCTGGGCCTCAAATAATTAATTTAAACCCCCCCCCCCCCCCCAACTTCTCCAAGTCTCCACAAATATTATGACACATAGCCCATCTGTTTAGGATGATTCGCTGTACCAAAAAGCTAAATAATCCCCTGTTCAGTGCATGATTTAAAAAAACATGACACGGGAAAACGAAAGCAAGGAGAGAGGCGGAGAGAGCGGAAAAGATCTCGTGTTTAGTATGAGACAGGCAGACTCCCTTATCGCTCCTCCATCATCTCCTGGGCTTTGAAATGGGCCTCTTCTCTTCCGCTTGCCCCTCTTCATGGACGGTGCCTTGTGTCACAGGCACCGTTGTGACAAAGCTCCGCTGTGTGTGTGTGTGTGTGTGTGTGTGTGCGCGCGTTTGTGCGTGCAGGATTTAGCGCGCATGCAACCGAGGCCTTTGAAGCCACCGGCAGTCGCAGCTGAGAGCAGCGAGTGTGTGCGTCTCACCTCCTCCATGGGGATGACCTGGGCATAGCCTCCACCTGCAGCGCCCCCTACGCACGGACAGAGGAAGCACGGTCAGAGAGGAGGAGACAAATGAGAGGGGGCCGCGCAGGCCCGGTGGACTCCAAGTGAACTTCCCTGTGCTGACCGTTAAACCGTAGCAAAGTGCATGTGAAAACACTAGCGACCAAATTACTTGTCAGTGTTTACGTCAGTGTTGGCCTCAACATAAAACTGTGCAGGCATACTTTAACTAGAACATTATAACAACTATAACAACTCAATATCAACACATTGATTTGTTTTTGCAACAAAAGAGATATATATAAAAAAGGGAGGAGGGGTACTTTATGTTAATTAATGTCTAATAATAATAATAATAATCAATCTTGATGACTGACCTTTGACCCCAAAGGTGGGGCCCTGGGAAGGCTGCCGGAGACAGGCGAAGGAGTTGAGCTTCAGGTGGGCGGTGAGTGCCTGGACGAGACCGATGGTCACCGTGCTTTTACCCTCGCCCAGCGGGGTGGGTGTGATGCTACAGCCGCACAGAAACACAGGGTTTAGGCCATTACAGTGGAAGCTCATAACCTGGTGGAACCATACGCTCTCCTCTTTTTGGGCCCGGGTCCTCTTGCGGTTGGAACCAGTTCTAAAAGCAGTGCCGAGTGGATAGCAGGGCACTACTCTGCACTCTTCCCTCTGTAGCTTTCATAGGCTCACACTGTTCTTTACCCCTCCTCCCCACTGAGCACAGAAACAGTGGTTCCTGGACTGCATTTTCAAATATGCTAGCAGATGCAGCCGCTTTGCTAACGTATGTGTGCGTCACTACACTGAAATAGCTCGTTCTGTACCTACACATTTATTTGAATTCACATCCCACGTGAGTGCATAATTTAAAAACATTCAGAGATCATATGCATTTAGATGTGCATCTATCATCTATCTATCTGGACTAAAACACGACTTATACTATACAAAGTATATTGGTGCCATGCTGCGTATGCATTCAGTGCCCCTGCCGTAAAGAGCAGCATCTGACTCGGCACAGCTTTCGCAGTTCCCAATTGAGAGCCGTTGATGTGGCAGAGCACGTCAATGGCTGCTTGCGGAGCACACAGGAGTCCATAGGAGCGATGGAAAGCAGTGAAAGTGAGTGACGGAGAGGTTGATGGGAGGGGGGGGGGGG
>JAODOY010024806.1:0-23753 GCA_025399855.1 Forbesichthys papilliferus | reverse complement strand
GTGTGTGTGTGTGTGTGTGTGTGTGTGTGTGTGTGTGTGTGTGTGTGTGTGTGTGTGTGTGTGTGTGTGTACACACACACACAACATACCAGTATAGCGTAGTGTATTAAGGTGAGGTAGGTTTCTGTTATTAATGTCTTGTATAAAGTATTAATATATCATAAATGCCTCTAAAGGATTAAATAACTTAGTTTGCATTGCTGTTATAGTGAATAATACAATGAAGGTAGGTAGACAAGTCTGTCTTGTCTATGGAGTAATGAGCCCAGGCTTGGCTATGGTAGCATTGTCCGTCTGATTGCGCCCTTTGCTGTCCTCTGGAAGGACTGCAGGGATCTTCATGTGACTTTGACCCCTGGTTGACTGGGGCACATTAAGAGGCGTAACCGTGGTGTTCTGCAGAGAATGGGATTGGTTGAAAGGGCAGGTGCTGCTCAAGCTGCTGCACAGCGCCCCCCACTGTTGGCTGCACTGTATGCGCAGACGATGCCCGACCCATGACCTCACCTCCTCCCCACACCCCAACAGGAAGTTCACCAGCTCCACATAGGGCCTGGCAAGAACACAAAGATACAGCACTACTTCAAGCCAGGCCATAGTAGTGTCGTTAAGAGTGTGATATGGCCACACAAGGATGAGCAGGTCCCCATAAACACAGTGCATTTGCATGTGCGCATGAATGTATTGTTCAGTTGTGTGCCTCAGTTTCACTTTAACAGTTGAGTGATATACCTTTTTCTGAAGGTATTCCCCCCCAACTGAGGGATTTATTTCATAGGTAATTGGGGAGAAAATGCTAATTCTGCTCAGGTAGTATGGCACTATATGCTACATAAACACCAGGAAGAACGCTGAGCATTAGCTCCAGAGAAGAGAAATCCTACTGATTTTGGCTGTGTGCGCGTGTGCCTGCTCTCACCCTGGTGGAAACAGCAGGTGAAAGTGGACCAGGTCTGCCATGGTGTCTATGTGGTGTCGCAGCGCTAGACAGAGCTGGTGTTTGGAGTAGCATTCTCTCTGTAGCGAGAACACCATCTCCCTCACTGCTCCACACCGCCGGCTCACGCAGCTGAAGCGCTGGCGTAGGCCCAGCGCCATGCAGCGCAGTGCGTCCTTCACAAACGACTTGCCCTGGAACAGAGGCATCATTCATAGGTTAAGGTCACGGTCTACAGGGAGGCGTGTGACTTTTATTGATTGATAGGTCAAGCAAAAAGTACTAAAAGCCCAGAGGAAAGTGTAATACATGTATTTCCAAATTGGCCCTCGCTGCTTTGGCTCATCGTTCATCGACTCCAACGGTGACAAATGTAATAGTCAGTTTTGGAACTTGTGTCTGGTAAATTGTGTCCACCTCACAGCGCTGGCTTGTGTTTCATACGAACCAGGACGATAAACTGATATGTATTTTTGCTAATTTACCATGGACACAACTTTACTTCAAAACAATAGATATTATATCAATAGGGCCTTGAAGTCCAAATGTGGTTAAGATACATCAATGTGTTTGTGTGTTAACACTTTACGCGTTAAGCCATTTAGTGTATACATATTTATTCTTGTTTTTGTTATTGCTGCCATTATAAAGCAAACTGTATACATACTGTAACATACCATACTAGTATACACACTGTTTGTTTATGGAAACACATTACTGCACTTGTATGTATGTATACAGAAAGTTTTATCATTCCTATGTATTGCACAGTAAAACAAACACTGTTTACTGGAGATCCATTGCTGTATTCAGTCTCCAGTATGCCCTATGGAGGACTAGAACTGGAATAGGCCTACCAAAGCCACAACCAGTCTCCAGTTTACTTTTGTACATCATTTATCTTATAATACATAATTTTAATGTGATTGATAACATTTAAATGAGTCTCTCCCAGTATAAACAGGTTTGACTGCCTGCATGTAAGGGAACACATAAATAATTAATTGAATTAGCACCCCCATCACCCCCCACACACACTATGTACACACAGCACAAGCATACACATACCTGTGAGTCATATTGCCCTGCATTGTGTAGCAGAGTTAGACAGATGTGGTGTAGCCCTCGGATTTCACAGGAGTTGTTATTGAAACATTGAAAGTTCCCACAGCCAACATCCCCGGAGCTCAGCAAACAGCTCTGGATTTCCACTGAGAGGGGTTAAACAAAGAGAGCTAAAGTTAGTGTGAAACGAGCGTCATGCTTGAATAGTGGTGAATCTGATCTATAGGGGTCTACAAAACATGCACGCCTGCAGTAAGGGACGTGCAAGGCGGGAAGGTGCCGGGTGAAAACGCCTACAGCTACAAAGGGAATGTGCTTGGATATGAACGAGCAAGGCGCATTAAATTACAACGCACCAACAGAACCGGAGACTGTGGCAGGCCGGCAGTTAGCGGCCGGTGAGCATTTAAACAGGGGTAGTTAAACAGTTCTGAAACCGGATCAAGACGCGCTGCACCTAAACACCACCAGGGTCATGTAGACAACAACTATGGCGCAACAGTGTGGACGTAGGCTACCGGGCACATGTAAAAAATATAGTCTAACTGCTTTTACGAATGCGATAGGCCTATTGAATGTATAATGTAGACCGGCTATATCATAGACTAAGTAAGTGAAAAGGCCAATCCTGAAATACTGTTTTTGACATGGTAACTTTCAACAGAAATGGAAGCTACAGTAGCCTATAGCCTATTTAGTTAATCTCTGGTAAAAAAAAAAAAAAAAAAAAAAACATTTAAATTAAAGGTAATATAAAATATACGGGGGTTTTCCACAAAAAAACAAATAAACACCTACCTGTATTCTGCAGATAGCGACGTTTTTTCTGTAGTTTGTCCTGGTGTTCTAGTGGATCTGTCAGCACCTGTTGACAGATCATGAGCAGATAAAACAAAATAGACAACTTCAAGTGCATCTCTGGAGCAAACTCAATCCGGAAGATCCAATTGTTGCTGTCAGATTCCCACCGCCACAAGGAGGATAGGTGGGAGAAGTCTGTATGGACAGCTGTGACCGCGCATTAGAAGTCTGCAGAACGCAGGCTGACTATAAAACTGCGTGCTGCGCGTTCACGGCAGCCTGAATGATGGAGCCCGCTCGCTGTCTGCACCAACCACAACGCAGCGTGGCGCGGTGGGCACGCGCACTCTTCCGTGTGGGGTCAAAATGGCCCAGGAGTCAGCGATCATCTATTTATTTGTTTACGTTAGACATGTAGATGTATAGTTATCATCCACTTCTGTCTTGAACTTACACAACACAATAACACCGAATAATCATATATTAATGTATCTCATTATGTTATCTAAACAGTCTTATCATATAAGTATTCCTTTACTAATTGAAAATGGGGATGCCTGCATTGCTTACTACTACATCCATTTATATTATACACTACACGCACTGCAGGCTTTTAGTAAAACTATATTGCACAAACTATTATAAAGCAATTCTTAAGAACAAACATAAGCTGTTCAAACCCCTAACAACGGGTTAAAATATTCTGATGACGTGCTGGAGAGGGTCTGTTCTGAAGTGCCAGGGCACACATAGGTCAATAGGCTCATGAGATCAACACTTAATTAACCCGCAACTGCAGCCAGCCAGCAAACCAGCCAATTGAGTGTGAGTGTGTGCATGTGCGTGTGCGTGTGCATGTGCGTGCGTGCGTGCGTGCGTGTGTGAGGGTAAGCAGCTGTTAGCTTGGCAGGGGGACGTGCAGGAAGGCGCATGTACGAAGCCCCAGCAGTCTTGTGTCTTGTGTAGGTATAATTATACAGCATGTGAAGCAGGCTGTATAATTATACAGCATGTGAACCAGGCTGTACAGCCTCGACACAGAACACAAGTATGCTTACAAACCAACATCATCATGTCTTTGTATAGATAGCAATTTAGACCACCTACACAAACACAAATTGAGATGTATATGTACTGTGTATTTCCTTCAAACATGACTCAAAACTTTTTTAAACATTTTTCATTTATTCTAACGTTGCTCCTACATATACAGTACTGTATGTTCAGATACATTTCTTAACATAAATGATTGACTACTTGCCACATATGTAACACACACACACACACTCTCTCTCTCTCTCTTTCTCTCTCTCTCTCTCTCACACACACACACTTAATGTTAGCCTGACACAGACAATAATGTTCTTTTCATTATATCTATGGTGTTATCCAATACCACAGGTTCTAATACATGAACAAGGCAACTGGATGTCCGGCAACTGCTAACATGTTGGTTAAACTTTTTGGATATCTACATTTTTGGTCATCCTCAGAATAATATACAGTGATGGTTAATATCTGAATGCCAATAATTGTTTTACAGAGGACTGCCTAAAGATGTTAAAAGCTTAGAGCCTGGTTGTTTTGCTTGTGTGTGGTTGGAAGTGACCATGACCCCTGACCCCTGACCTGTAACACATTGTGTGTGTGTGTGTGTGTGTTTGTAGGGGCCCATGTAGGCTTACTAATTAGGGACTATGTTTTCATGTAGAACTCTTTTCTTTCAACCATTCTTTCCCTCTCTCGTCCTGCTTCAGAACATTCCCCCACTTCCCTTACACAAGCCCTGTTGACCACTCCAACAATGAACCTTAACCCTGTCCACCTCAACCAGTGTTGAGCAGTAACTAGTTACTGTAATGTTATTACCTTTTCAGTAACTAGAAGTGTAACTAATTACTAGTTACAAAACAGTAATGATATTACAATTACTCATCTAAGTAACTAAATAATGTTGCATTTTTCAGAAGGAGCGAGGCAGGGTAGTGATTGTGAAAGTAATATAATGTAACTAGTAATGTAACTAACTACTTTTAATACACAGTAATATTGCTTTTTGAACAAGTAACTAGTAACTATTCCTGAGTCACTTTTCCAACATTGCCCCCAACACACACATCCATACACGCCAGACAGCATGTCATTTTTTGCAGTTTACACGCAAATGTAAGTGCATGCAACACACACATACATGCTTGTACACAAGTACAAAATACACACTGCAACACAAACACTGTACACGCAGTGCTCTTGTACTCCCAGTCCCTCAAATGACCATGTAATGGGAAAACCCAAAAGGTAAACACACCAATAGCAAATAGGAAGGAATACTTGTAGCTTCGTTTGCCAATAAGCACTTTTCAATACTGAGTACTCCTTAAAGAGTAACTGCACCTTCAAAAAATAGTTTTGAGATGTAAACTAATAGGACTGAACTGTGATGAGACACATTGCTGGTGTTAATGTTGACAAAATTCCAGTTTTTAGAAAAATCTTGATTTTATGGTCTAAAAAAGTCTCTACACACGTTAAAAATGGCTCCAGGACCACTCCTGCGTCATCAAATTAATATGTTAACGTTAATGTTTATGAGGTCCCCCTCTCAGCTCCATGACTATGTTTTAGATTTTTTTATTTTATTTTGTGCAATGGGGTGGAGTCAGTCTCAGAATTAGAATTGCATGAATTTCTAAAAATGTTGTCACTGAATGCATTTGCGTCAAATAAAATTTATAAAAAGGTTTTGAGGAATGCATTTAAAAAAATCTGAATCTTCAATACTGTGTTCACTTTTGGTAGAATTAGTTGATTGAAACATGTATTGTCTTGTCTTACTGTAGGTGCATCTAGACATATTAACTGTTTTACCAAGCTGCATGTACGTAAAGGTGAAGATTTTAGACATATGTCCACAGACAATATAGACGACATCAATGCTGTAATATACTGTAGTTAACTATAAAGTGGCTTGTATTTGCAGGGATCCTAATGACAAAAAATTACCAAACTTTAATAATACTTCTCACTCTCTAAGCCTCATTGCACAGCATTAATGTAGTGATAAGCAGGCTACATGTTCTTACAGGTTTTAAGGTTATTCTTATTATTATAGTAAGATTATGTTTCTATTATTTTCTATCTACAACAATGTTCCTATACAGAATGTTATATTCTTTTACATCCAAACATAGGAGCAAATATTCTGTGGTATGATTCCTTCACAAGTATGATTAGAATACCACCCCACCTAGAGGTTATTTACCGTTTCAACCTGCCCTGCCTAGTCTCAAACTTGAAAACAGATGAGGCCTCACTATTGTACTAAGTGAGAAACCCCAGGGCAATCTGTAAATGCATTGACATCCATTAAAAGAACATAAAAAAAATTAAAAAAAGATTTGCCATCAACATTTTGACTTCTTCCAGTTTATAGCTAAGTAACTGAAAAATACACGCCGCCGCCAACACACACACAAGTGCCTAATTTAATACAATTAGACTAGAAGTCAAACAAAGGACTCCTTGGCTGATAGAAACACAGCACAGGGGCCCCCTATCACATATCGTATAAAATGTTTTGTTGCCGGGTCAACAACGTATAGGGCGGCCTATGGTGCCATGTATTAAAGTACTTTGTAATGGTGTAGCCTTCTGTATGCAATGCTAAGCCATAAAAATCATTGACAGATTCAGATATTTATAGCTGTTGTATTTATGTTAATGTTCTGTACCCCCAGCAGTACCTCTGAGGACCCCCTAGGTGTCCTGGACCCCTGTTGAAGACCTCTGATTTACACAATAGTAATAAAATTTATTTGTTTTTAATCAAAAAACAAAATGATAAACCAGCATTATACCACTAATTAAAAAAAAAAGTTAAACAATCACCCATCATAATTTAAACATCATAATGTATCAAAACACACCTCATTATTCATCTAGACTCTGAGAATGGCTCTTGCATCAGAGGGCTGAACACACATGCAGTGATCAGAAGCAGTGACTACAGGGAGGCTGTTAGAAACAACCTATTTCTTAGAACGTCCTTGATCTTCTCACTTCTGATGCCACATGCGTCCACAGGTCAGGACCAGCTCTGGAATCTTCCGTGTAAACATATAATGTGGTCCCATGTAGCTGTGGCAGGAGATGAGAAAAAGATGAAGTGTCCATGTTCTTATAACGGATGTCAGCACACACACACACACACATAAAACAAAAGCTATAACAATAATCATTTCAAAATTATAATATATTTTTTCTTCAGAATGTCAAACAACGTATCAGATAATGTTCACATATTCTTAATAATTAAGTGCATGAAAATTAAGTCTTGCCTTTTGGGTTGTTAACTAAATACATGTTTTTCAACATCTTTAATGAAGCTCATTGTAGAGCTGTACTTATTCTTAATTTTCCAGTGAAACCCTTCAGCTTTGATCCTGGGATATGTCACAGCAATATATTTTATTCCGTATAGTTTAAATCCCCACATATTTTAAATCCCCGCAGAACATTCACTGACCTCAGGGGGTTTTGGGGAATGCAGCAGGGGGGATTTCTGTCACCTCTGTCTGTTCAGAAGTGACTGGATTGGAAGAATTGAACAGGCTCTCCTCTTTTCTGTCCCCTGACAGGAAGTCATGGATGGCAGTCTCGATGTGTGGTCTGAAGGTGTGGTTCAATTTAGGGTCTACCACTTGGGTAATAATCCTGTCTACACCACACTCCAGCATACCAGACCTGAATACAACACAGACATACAACTTAAATAACTTGTAATACCTGAGGCAAGTGGATTGAAGAGCAAACATGTGACTCACTGTACAACACTTTGCCTCAGTCCGTTTCTCATTTGATTCTTGTTAATTGACGGGTTCCATTCTTGTGCGCTCAGATGAGTTGTAACGAAGTTATCAACTTTCTGTCGCAGGTTCTGATAGGCAGGCTAGTGAAGAAATAACAGCAGTGGTAAAAGTGCAGTTAACTCAGTGGGCGCACATATTGTAGCCTATAGTACACAGTACACCAAAAAGAACACCAAAAAGTTAAATGTGAATATACCTTTGTATCTACATCTGCCAGACAGTCTCGGCGGAACTCGTCAAAAAGACCTCGGTTCTTCAGATGTTCCACTATTAGGGCGATCAGCTGCGGGTCACCGGGAGGGAGGTTAGCCGCACTGGCATTGCCACTGCTACCCTCCGCCATAGCCAAACAAAGCCAGACAGGCCTTCTTTGGATGTATGAATTAGCAGCTAAAAGCTAGCGCAATACTTGTTTTCATACATTAGGTGGGATAGATTTCTTAGTCAGGAGTGTTTGGATATCAGAGTTACCATCCACGAAGTAACCCCGTTCACAAATTCGACTACTGTGCTGTATTGTATGACAAATCAAACGCACTATTTTGCTTCCATACATGTAATTCCGGTGTGGTCTGGAGAGCCCGGAAGTGTTTTCTGATTCAAGCATCATCGCGCAATACGATATCGATAACGCTAGGAAGGTATAGCTGATCGATAACGTTACTTTACCATTTATATAAACATGTATAATATTTAACCTCGGTGTGTTGATAAGCTTCTAAATGCAATAAGACAATATTGCAAACCTTCGCGCTCTGCACGGTGTTGACGTGTGTTAGCCACATAGCTAGGTGCTACTAGCTGCCTGGCAAGGTTTATTATTAACTATCAATTTCTGTCCTAGCATCAAATAATTGACACAATATGTTGTCTTTATTTTAAATAATTTTAGAATAATTTAGAATTGGATCGCTGACCTAAATAGTTGACCCGATTTGTAATTCAATGTGATGAGTGTAAACTATGTCACTGACCCCATTTTCACTGGTATCCTTTACGTTCTTGCAGTATTTCCTATTTTTCTGTTTCACATTAACTATACTGTACAATGCCATTTGAGCATTGCGATATCTAAACAAACTCATGTGAAATCAGTGTGAATAAACATTTGTCAAATATCTTGATCTTTTTGTCCAGACCAAGATGGATTAGCAAATGATAACATTACATTGCACCGTGATTTGTTGTGCATATGAAAAACGTTTGTTGCTTGTCCAGAATAATTGATAATATACACATAACCAACTAATTGTACGTGTCTTGTGTGTAACTTGGTATGGTCTGTGTTCTTCAGATGAGTGGTGATTCAGATGGGAACAAGGCGTTTCTAGAGCAGCTGCGGTTGCAGGAACTGTATGGCCAGCCAAAAGAAGATGGCTCAGACCCGTACACTTACACTGACCCGGAAGATGGGACCGTATATGACTGGGACCATGATAAAAAAGCTTGGTTCCCAAAAGTATGACTCATCGTCCTGGATAGCAATATGCCATGTTACAGTAGGCCTATTTTGTCATATGCTGCTGCTGTTTTATGTGGCACATGCTACCTGAGTAGCTACCTGAGTAGTTATGCTATGACAAGACATGAATTGGTTAGCAATTAGCTAATACATTTCAGCATATTCGCTAAACTCCTTCACTCAAGTGTGAACTTATTTGAATCATAGATACCATTCCACTAATAAGGAATATATAGGATTATATATAGATTGATATAGACTCATTTTCTCTTAATACATACATTTTTTGTGTGGTTTCACATTTTTTTCCAGATTACAGAGGACTTTATTGCAGCCTACCAAGCGAACTATGGTTTCACTAAAGATGGAGTTCCGGACCCTACCAGCGCTGAGCCAATAACGCCCAACCCAGACGTTGACACCACAGCTCAGGAGAACCCTAAGCCAGCCCAGACATCTAGCGAGGACCAGAATGAGGAGAATGAAGCCAAGCAGAAAGCAGAGAAGAGGAAGGCAGAGCCAGGTATTGATTGTGCCGAGACATACTGGTGGTTGGGGAAGATATGGCGACATAACATTTTTCCACCAGTTGTGCTTTTCTTATAGGATTGCATATACATCTACGGTATGTTGTGGAGCAGTCTCATTGCGCCAACACAGAGCTGCATGTGTATTTAGTTAAGTGGTATTCAGGTATTAACAGGCAGGTGCTGTATACAGCTATCTATCTGTCTATCTTATCTATACACACATATATACTGTTACCAGGTGATAATATTACTCAACCCATGATAAGATTTGGACGTATGTCCCACCCCTAATGTAGGTTTCAGTTTGTATAAACATACTGTATTAATATAATCATTAATACATGTTTCTTGTTCAGGATGGTTTGATGTGGACCAGGATAAGAACACTAATGTCTATGTATCAGGTTGGTATCACCCAATTCTTGGTTGAAAAGACTCTCCATGGATCTCTACTAACCATCTTCTCTCCTCTCCACAATTATGTGAATATTTTTGCTCTTTAGGCCTCCCGCCCGACATCAGCTCAGAGGAGTTTGCAGAGCTGATGTCAAAGTGTGGCATCGTGATGCGAGACCCCATCACTGAGGAGTATAAGGTCAAACTCTACAAGGACGGGCAGGGCAACCTAAAGGGAGATGGCCTCTGTTGCTATCTCAAGGTGTGCATGTTGTATTGCTTCAAGCCCTTTGTGTAATTACCAAAAGACTCACATTTTAGTTTGGGAATATGCTCGTATGTTTTGATATTTCATCTACTCATTGGTTAGGAAAATAACACAACGGTCTACAAACCACTTTCATTTAGCGTCAACACAATACGCTACAGATGATGCTAATAATAATAGGTGATCCAGATGTATTCATTCAAGTCACATTTCTGGTTGCTGTATTGGCTGACTAGGTGTGTTTATGCCTCTGCAGAAGGAGTCTGTGGCCCTGGCAGAGCGTCTGATTGATGATTCTGAGGTCAGAGGTTACCGTCTCCATGCTGAAGCGGCACGCTTTGAGCTGAAGGGACAGTATGACGCCAGCAAGAAGAAGAAGAAGAACAAGGAGTACAAGAAGAAGCTGCAGCAGCAACAGAAGTAATCCCGCTCTGTTCAAACATGATTGGTCATTTCATTTGTTAGCTTGGTTAGGTGACACTGTGCTCAGTCTTTGTAAGCTAGTAAACTCTCCCCTCTGTGTTTCTGTGTTAGGCAATTAGACTGGCGGCCGGAGAAAAACCGAGAAGTGCGAAAGAGAAATGAGAAAGTTGTCATCATCCAGAACATGTTTCATCCCAGTGACTTTGAGGTGGGGAGAGATAGAAAGACACACACACACTCACATACCAAGGTCATTATTATAAACTAATATAAAACTACATAGAAGCTTACAAATACATTTTATTAGTGGACATAAACATGTAAGTAAGAAATTATTTAAAAAAACAAACTAAACAAAAATGAATGCATGCTTCAACATTTTTTTAATCATGACCCACCTACATAAAATAACTTTACATAAAAAATGTAAATCTGGTTAAAAAATGTATGTTTATTTGAATGAAATGCTAATACTCAATGTATAACTTTTTCCCTGCTTCTTCCCTACAAGGTTATTTCTCAGGGTGCTTTCACACCTACTTTGTTTGGTTCATTGTTTGGCTTCATTTTGGTTTGAATCAAACCAGCAGGTGTGAAAGGTGTCTCATGACCAAAATTTGGTCTGACCAAAATATATGGTCTCAGTCCGGATCAAACTGAACCATGGTTCGGTGTGTTTGCAGTGTAAAAAAAAAAGGAAAAATAGAATAGTTCGGTATTTATGACCAATTATAGGAAACTGATGTAGTGTAAGTGTATATAGTGTATATTAGCCGCTGGTAGTACATGGGGAGAGGAGGTGACAATATTTACACAACAATATAATTTTTGCATGAATATTATAGTATAGCTATAGCCTACTGCTAGTAGCAAAATTAATATGCTTAGGTTTATTTCTTACATGTCCAATCATTCTATTCGTAAAAGGTGTGTTCAGTGTACTGAACCTTCTGAAGTTGAACGTTCAATTAATGTTTTCTTAATCTTAAAGTTGTTTACAACGCTCCTGAACTACTTGAATGGGCGTAGCGAGTGTGGCTCAGTCAGCAAAGTTCTAGTGCACTCACAGTGTGAAAACTAACTTAATCGGATCAAAAGTATACAAGTAACAAAAACACGAACCTTGGTCCCAATTTTCAGATGTGAAAAGGCCTTCAGTCTAAAGGACTAGAAATACAAAAGAAAAACTAGAACATGTTGGAAAAAACGTTATAGAATAAAAACTAAAGTAAATACAATTTAAGTTAATTAGGAAGTGAAAGTTAAACCAATACATAATAACCTGTCCTTGACACAGAAAGATGTTCTGCTTTTTAATTTGATTCTGTCAAACAGATCTTGACACAAATAAATCTGATTGCTACACATCATAATCTTAAACAGATTGGGGGTATTGTATTGGAATACCATTGACTGTAAGGACCATGAATCATGGCTGAGGGGCGAGGAGTTAAGACAATAGCTTCATCTCATCTGTGTGTATTGAACTTACATTCCCAGAGCCAGAGACATGCTGTACCAATATCAAGGAGCTTTCGCAGAAGCCAAACCCCGTCTGTGCCTTGTTTAAGTTTAGGAAAGCATAGCCCTACCACGCCTACCTGCTGAGAGGCCTGTCTGCAGTGCTCATAGACTCCAACTCTGCCCATCCCTTCAAGCTCATTCATGGACATATAAACACTGACCTAGGGCACAAATGTATATAATGCATTGGAGGAGTGTAACTTTAAAGCTCCTTGTTGTTTCCTAGGAAGATCCACTGGTGCTGAACGAGTATCGTGAGGATCTGAGGACAGAGTGTGAGAAGTTTGGGGAGGTCAAGAAGGTCATCATCTTTGATGTACGTTAAAAGCATAGCATGTCTGGGATGTTGTTTCCTAGAACCTGGCTAATCGCTGAACAACAACTGACCAAGTGTTCCAGGATAAAAATGGAAATGTCGGCCTTTGTGCGTGTGTGTGCTCTCTAGATTTAGTCAAAGTGTGTGTGCGCGTGTGTGTGTGCGCCCGCATGCAAGATCCTGTAGCATTAAACTGTAAAAACACAAAAATGGGATATACCAATTGCAGAGCAGAGCCATGTTTTACCATGTTTCCAAGTGTTCAAGCATATACTGAATACAAAGGTTTCTTTTCTAGTCCTGTTAGTTTACAGAGTAGATGTGCAAATATCCTGTATATTCTTAGCTGTTTAAGATAATGACATTCACATTTTGGTGCATGTACAGCAATGTGTACAACAAGTGTGTTGTGTGCATTGTAACAATGATATGTATACTCGTATGTACAGAAGTGTATCAGTGCAGAAGATAATACCTGTGTGTGTGTTGCAGAGACACCCAGACGGTGTGGCGTCAGTAGCATTTAAGGAGCCAGAGCACGGTGATCTGTGTATTCAGGCTTTGAATGGACGCTGGTTTGGAGGCAGACAACTCTCTGCTAAACTCTGGGACGGAACAACAGACTACCAGGTACTGACATGGCTACACAATATTCCACATGCAAATATCCAAATGTCACGCAAACTGGTTGTAGTGTGCGCACATCAGACACATTGCAGTTTATAATTCTATTAGTACATTCTCCTTGGCTAGTGACAAATTTTGAGGAAACGTTTCGGTCAGTTAAAGCTAATTGAACGTTAAGTCCACTGAACGAATCCTTAATTAAGGCCTAGAAAACTTCCAAATTGATTTATACTAGGCATAGAGCTTGAGAGCACCCATATAGGAAAATATCAACTTAAAGCTATAGTCAGCTATTGCAAGTTAAGTATAAGCTAATACACGTTTTATCAAATTCACCAAACATCTCCTCGCATTTCGCTAGCTTACCGTTCTCTGTGCGTGTTGAAAAAAGTATCCGCTACTTCCACACAGCCCTGGCTCTGTAAATAGTAATTTAAACAAAGTGGCGAACATCGCTCAAAACAACAAAGACGTAATACTACAATTTGCTTCACAATGCATTTCAATGTGTGAGGCGCCGCCGCGGAGGACCGCAGAGCGATACCGTGTTGATTTGAGCTAGGAGTGTGAAACTAATCCATCTCCATGGAACTCCACGGCCTTGTTACTGTGTCATCCTGTGCACACAGGTGGAGGAAACGACCAGAGAACGAGAAGAACGTCTGAAGGGCTGGGCCAGTTTCCTGGGCGACGGCAACAAGGACGGGCAGCAGCAGGCCAGCGATGCCACCGGGCCTGGCGAGCAAGCCCCAGACACAGCCACAGAGCCAGGGCCTGACCCAGGTAGAATCGCAGCCCCCCCAGAGTCAAGCCCAGTTGAGGGGCCGAAGAACCCCCCAGAACCACAAAGCCCACTGACGGAAAAGAAAGAGGAAGAGGATGTAGGATCCACAGACAGCAGCCTGGCAGGAAGTGATGAAGAGGAGGGTTAGACCCACAGGCATGTCATCAACATGGCAACCTATGAAGGGAAGTTCTGCCCACAAAGAGAAATGATTGGTTACTGACTGGTTAAGTCCAAGAAATAAGAGAACTGGACTCAATAGTGTGAGCTATTTTCTAATTGAGTTTGTCGTGGAATAAAATTCATTTCTAAATGTTTTAATTATGTTTAGATTTGTTTAATGCTGTAGTTGGTTGTATTTAACTTGGTCTCCCTAAACAAATTACACCTGAGTTGAAAGTAGCTGCTGTATTATATATAGACATATGAACTAACTACAGTGTTCAACTGGGGGCGTGTGTGGACTTCATGCCCGACATGTCTTCCCTATAACTTTGCTGTGTCATTTTAAATCGATTTATTAATTAAACAAATGTGTTTCACATAAATATCTACTGCATTGAATTGATTACTATTACTATTATTAGAGAAATGTGTTGGTGGAAATATGTGGCTGGAAAGATATCTGAAGATACTTATCTTAACACTATACTGATATAGTGTTAATAACATCAGTTTTGATCATATTTAAGTTTGTTGATTGGTTAATCAACAAACACCATGACCAATTTAGGTCGGTTATGGTTTGTTCATGAAGGGTTCAGAAGACCCTTCATGAAAGAGCTTAAGAGAGGAGAAGTTACCCTGCCCGGAGGAAGCCCGGAGTCCCCGTCTGGAGCCAGGCCCATAGGGAGGGCTAGCTGACAAGCGCTTGGTGGCTGGCTTTGCCACGGAGCTCAGCCAGGCACAGTCCAAAGAACCAACGTGGCACTTTCCTCTCCATCCTATAGGCCCACCACTCGTGGGAGGAACCGTGGGGGTCAGGTGCATCATATGGGTAGCAATGAAAGTCAGGGTCCTCAACGGACCAGACCCAGGCAGTGGAGGATACCTCTGGGGATGTGGAATGTCACCTCGCTGTGGGGGAAGTAGCCAGAACTTGTGCGGGAGGTGGAACGCTACCATTTAGATCTGGTGGGGCTTACCTCTACACATAGTCTTGGTTCTGGAACCATTCTCCTGGATTAGGGGATGGGTGTTATTCTACTTTGGAGTTGCACATGGTGTGAAGCGTGGGCGGCTGTTCGGATACTTACTAGCCCCTGTTTGAGCGCTGCTACGTTGGAGTTTACCCCGGTGGACGAGAGGGTCGCCTCACTACGCCTACAGGTTGTTGGGGGGAAAACTGACTTGTCTGTGCATATGCACCAAACAGCAGTTTGGAGTATTCGGCCTTCTCCACACATGAACTGTTGCTGTTTACTAACGAGGAGTAAAGCAGAAAACATACATTATTGTAAAAACAACAGCACAATTCCTTATATTTGCTAATACGGTTATTGGCTATGATTTCCCAGAAGAAGTGACTTCAGTGTACCGTAACACCCCTACTCAGGAGTACATTTGGCATTCAACCAATATTCAACCAATTGGTTGCATGAGATTAGGAAATGGTGAGGAGAGAAACCAATCTGGACTCACTTTCAAGAATATCTATCCTGTATATTCAATTGCTTCAACAGAGATGGCTTCCGGAAGCTAAGACAATTTAAATTCAAAGCACCTAGCTAGTTTATTTGTAGAACACACAAAAACACACTGTTTGTCAGCTTTATCTTTGCTACGTAGTCACTGGACCGGAGGCCATGGGCAACATCTAGCATTAACTTCAGTGCTGTGTACAGCTTCCTCGTATGTTTACATGAGCAAACACCACGAGGCTGAGATGTTCTAGTTCTCCTGATACCTCGCTGCTGATCATCATCAGCTGTCTGCTCTTGCACCTGCAGCTAGTGCTGCCAAGTGTGACTATAGGTACTAGGTACAGCCACCGACCTTCCACCCCGATCGTCCCCAACCGCTGATTGTGATGGTAAGGTGTAATGTGCACCATACACTCACTGTGCTGTAGATATTGCAGTAGATATTTATGTGAAACACATTTGTTTAATTAATAAATCGATTTAAAATGACACAGCTACACTGTACTGTATGGTGTGCACATTTGGTAGTCTAAGCTAAGATCATCTATCATATTGATATGACAAGCTCAAGGCATTAGTGCTGTATTTCACAGTGCCCACAGCTAGCAGAATGCCATTAAATAATTTAGTGATTTAGCCATAGTCTATTAATAATACACTTTTTACTGAGAGAAAGAATACGTGAGGATTGCTGTTATGTCATATGTAGTAAAAGGGACAGATTATATTTTGCCAGGCTAACAAAATGTACATATGCCTACTGTAGGTCACAAAAGACATGCAGAATGTGTGATTAGAATAATAATTATATATAAAATTATGAATAACCACCCTAATTAACTACTACACTGCTGCACTATTGGTTAGCCTATGACTATAGCCTTCTCTCATAATACATATGTTTAATATGTATGGCTATTTAAAATGTATTTGTATTTTCACCAAGTATTTGTTCATTAGTTTTGTCACTAAATAATTATTTCCATGCAAAATATGCCATCGATCTCAAATTATAATACACATGATGTACAAAACCCCTGAACTAAACTATATGGTTTTTTTTTCCCATCCAGATTTTATTTAGATTTGTACTTGAAGGGTTTCCTCCTTCGGGGTCAGACCATTTGAATGAAGGCTACAAATGTGTCAATTATGTAATAAACTAGTTGGCCCAATAAACCTTCTTTGAATAGGAAAAACAACACTTGATGTAGTCACAAAACTCCCTGTGACATAATAATTGAACGCTGTAAGTTGTATTAAAGAATGATACATGCCCAACATTTGATATACATTGTGTAGTTTTTATTTTAATATTGACACGTAATCCATTTATTGTTACTATTCTATACTGGCCGTATCTATTCAGTTTTCCAGGTGTTGCTTTGAGGCCGCTCCCACACCCCCACCCAACCAAGAAGCAAATAGATGTGGCCTCATGTTCTGTGTTCACCAATAGAACAGGGAACATGAGCAACACACGTTATGACCTCATCCCCTGGTGGAGAACAAAGGAAGGACAGCCTTGGTTCAAATAGTAAGTCACATTTTTGACAGATAAGATGCGATCAGGAACGTTATACTGTATGATGTGACTGAACTCAACTTAATCAGATTCTATATATTCTATTTGAATATCAAATAGATCACAACAGTGTTGCTGTTGTCCCAGTAGAAAAAAAATGCTCCATTCAAGTGTATTGTTGCTGTGTAGTTGTACTATAGTAGTCTTTGTTAACAGCGGTTTAATTTAAGATTTACTATTTCAGTGTTTGCCCCCGAGGGACCCTGTGGCACGGTTGCTCAAGGGGTAAGTGCTGTCTCACAAGAATAACACTTTGTGGTGCATAGACACAGGCTTTCCTCCATTTTTACACGCATCAATACAAAAATATCAGCGTTTGTATAAACGTAATTATTCAACGTTGTTACTGACTGATTGATTCTATTATTTTTACTGGTTTTGCCATACTGGGTCATGAAAGGTTTGAGCCTATACTAGCTAATCTCCCCCCCTCCACTATCAACCTTTGTTACTTATTATCGAACAGACAGACTCACATTAATGAATGGTACACAGCAACATTTATTATGAAAATAAACATACATCTTTAAAAATATACAGATACGTTCTATGATAATTTACTTGAATTGTTTTCAAGCACATTCACAGTTGTGGCATACAAACATACTTTCAAATACAATTTGATAGACCAATAAAAACATCTTGATACAATGAAATACTTCTGGTCCATTAGCAAGTCTGAAGCAGAGAACTTCCTGAGCAAAAGTAAGTGCCATTGAAATTCCCAACTGCTAACATTCTGAAAGACTCAATTAGCCTTCATTCGTAACACTGTATGGACATAATACAACACACATTGTAGTACAAACAAACTGGTGGTCTATGCAAAAATGCATGTGGATCACAAAATGTTTATTTACTGGTGAAGTGGAAGTCAGTGCTGAAGGTGCATTCAGGGAAAAGAAAAGAGCAGGTACTTGTAAATTGGAGATTTACTGTATATTCCTGTCATATGGTCTTCATTTTAGCTTGGGTGTGGAGTTTCTGCTGCTCTTACATTCTGTGCAATGGAAGGACACCATGGTTGTTAAGTGGAAATAATGTATTACACCGAACAAGGCAGCATAGAAAGATGTTGCTTTACCGGTAAATGTACGCCGAAACTGAAAAGGTATACTTCATGTGTTTAAAGCTTGAACACAATTTGAAACAAACATTTGCCTTGATTATGTTATTTAACAGCATCCATTTTATTGTGTGTGTTTTATAACATAAACATCATCCCCAACATGAGTGAGTGGTCTTACCTCTGAGTAGTTAAAGGGAGAGACGATGGGCTCTGGCCTGGTGTAGTCTGGAGGGTTAGCTTGAGGGTCATAACCCAGCCGTGACAGCATGGGAGCGATTTCAGCCATGTCATTAATCACGTCAGATGGAATATGGCCCACCCACTTGGAGAGGGCTTCGGTGTTTACCGGCTTCATGACTTGATCTGTTGAGCGCTCAACCCTACAAGAGAACAAAACACCTTTGTTTCTCAACGACGGACAAAAACCTCAGATGCACATAATGATGTTTGCACATGGCTAGTTAAGTGACACTTGTATTGATCCCTGTGGGGATGTCTTCTTGTCAGTGCGCTTATAAGCCTTTATAAGCCATTGCAGCCTTCTATTAGAGCAACGTGCTGTACTCACTTAGAAAGGGACACGCCTCCTGCCTTTCCGATCAGATCTTCGTGGTGCAACACTGCCGGGTCCCATGGTAACTCGAGGAAGTGCAGCAGCTTCCTCATTTCCTCTTCTGGGTGCAGCACGAGCTGCTCGTAGTGCACGGGCAGACACGTGCCCTCGGCGGTGCCCCGACACTGGCTGAACATGGTCTCCACGGCACCGCTCCACTTGGTCAGGCAGTCCCTGTAGCTGCTCAGGTCAAAGCCAGAGATGCTCACCTGTACACAGACATGAGGACCACACACACAAAGGAATGACAAAGAATGGAGGGAAAGTTAACTATGATCAAAGGTATTATTTTACCAGCTATGAAATTGTTGTGTACACTGATAGCTTTGGAGCCTCTTATCCTTCCCACCCCCATCATAATAATTATACATTTCCATTTGCTAAGAGGCTGGACTCATTTGGAAGTCTGCCATTATGTCACTTAAAATCCCTCTCTGAAAAAATAATTGTGTAAAACAAACCAGTCAGACATTATTTCTAACAAATAATGTGCTGGCTGACGATTGGACCACCTTCAACCAATCAGAACAATACCCACATAGGGATGGTTTTCTGAACACAGGCACTTAACAGATAAACAGTACACTAACTTAAATTGAATATTCAGCTTGGTGAAAGAAAGATCTGACATGATTCCTGAGTAGTGCCTTCACGTATACTGTATAATTACATATAAAGTTACATTTTAATCATGTCACTTTTGAATCGTGATCAATGCAGTACAGTACAATAAATACACAGCCTCAGTGTGGCATCAGTGTGTGATGCGTATGGTAGTGCCAGCTGTTCAGTAGCCTGCCTGCCTGTGGATTGAAACTATTAATAAGATAGGTGGTGGTGGTGGTTGTGTGATGCTCCGGTCATTAAAAAATAAATCAATGCAAATACTTGAACAAAGAATGGAAGCATACCTTGCGTGATATCATGGAGTGGACGGTGGCTCTGCCATCTCGTAGCATGAGGACAAATTTAGCCTTCGGGAAAATCCGGGCAAGATATGACAGCGACTTCAGAGCAAATGGGTCTTTGTTACACAGACGAGGTGCAGGCTCTCCATGACCAACTATTACCTGCAACAAACAAATACAAATACCTCTTGCTAATGCAACGTAACACCTCAGGCATAATATACTGATTTTAAGATTTTATTTCAGACCAAAAACGCTCTTTCTAAATGTGGTATTTCAAGATGTTTCTCAAATCCTGTGCAGTGCTTTTGAAAAATGAGAAAGCTGTGGATGAAAAGCCAGATGGTCCATAAACACATCAGGCCTTCAGGAATGAGGAATATTTCTCCCTGTGCTGTTTTGAAGCCAAATCAGCGAATAATCCAGGCTATTCTGGAATGTATAGACATGATAAAGCAGGCATTTCCTCATGGTGTTACCTTTCCTTGACAGAGACAGGCTTACCGTACAGATATTACTTTCAATACTTTCCTCATGGTGTTACCTTTCCTTGACAGAGAGACACTTATACCTTACTGATATTACTGTAAATATAATACTGAGATAGCTTTACAAAAATATCTTGATCTTAGTTCATTTCTATGGCCTATGCGATTAATCGACCATACAGCAAGACCACAGAATATTCTGAAGGTCATATCAGTACATTTAAACAAAGTGTTAGCCAATACATTATGATTACATGATTGTTAAGACAAATTACTACCTATATCATCATCATTCATCGTATAACCACATCAGTTGTGCAGCCAATCGGAGGTATGCACAACATACCAACCAGCTGACCTCTAAAAGAAACGCTCGCACTGCCGAGTCCAACACTTGGTCCGTGACGCCGGCCTCGTCCAATCGCATCCTTTCCTTGACGGAGCGGCTCCAGGTGGCCCGCATGGCCAGGAGGCGGGGAATCACCCGGGTCTCTTCGCCACACCTCACACCCCCATGGGCGTCGAGCATCGCGCGCATTAGCGTGGTGCCGCTACGAGGGAACCCGCCGATGAAGATGAGGGGCGTGTCTTCGGGTACAGTGCTGGGCATGGACAGGCTCTGGTTGGCTGACTCCAACGTGAGCTCCGCCCATCTGTGGCGGTGGCTCTTATGGGGGCACTCTATGCCACTCATGCCCAGGTAGAGCAGAGTGGCAGAGCACAGGAGCACACAGACCAGCAGCAGGCTTGTCCTGCTGTGTCTCATGGTGGGCTTGGTTGGGGGGGCTAAGGGGGGCTATAGAATCAGCTGGGAAGGCTAGGAGGGTGGACGACTCCTACTTTAAGTATATGTTCTACCCTAATGTAGCTTCTTAATCATTCACATTTGCAGTGCCTCACTGGACATCAGTGGAGACAGAGACACTGAGGGACAGCAGTTTGGGCTTCAGATGTGGGCAACAGTATAGTATACCCCCTTCAGCCCTGGGGTCTGACAACTGCCAGCCACACCTCTCACCCATTATACCTGGTGGAGGGGAGAAGAGCTAAATGATGCTTCCATACATCAGCAGAGAATGTTAGGAGACAATACAGTGTTCAATTCAGACTTGTATCAGATGGTATTAGACTAAGCAAGAGTCTTGAACCTGAGCATAAATTGTAAGGCAACACACAATCAATATTATCAGGCTATTACATTATTAATCATAAAAGCGATATAAAAGAAACCACATACCGTTAAGTTATTATTAAGCAAGAGATAAACGTTAACCGTTTTGTTATGACTTATTATAAAAAACACTCGTATGCAAATAGTTTTATCTAGGGATGCACAATATATCGATTCAGTATCGTTATCGCAATATCACGTTGCCAATATCATATCGAAAATGTTGCAATATTCAGTTTATTTTGTGGAGAGATGCGTCCATTGGCTGTTTGGCTTAGTTGTGTTTGATTTAGACAGAAGTAAGATGTGTGGCTGAGGAAGCTCATGACATAATAGAGATAGAAAATAAATATCAGAGGCCAAATAAATTACTGTTGTATGAGTCCAATATGAATGTCAGTTGAAAATGTGTTGTTTTCATATGTTATGAATATAGTTTAATACCTTTTCCCATAACATTTGTGATTTTAAAATATTGAAATGCAATTTTCATGATCAATATCACATTTGATCAATATTGTGCATCCCTAGTTCTATCCAACAGCAGTTTAAAAACACTCAAGCTAGTTTGCATGTTTTCTTTAGAGTTGTAGCTCATATAGCAAACTAAAAGACGTGCTCTCAGGCCCAACACTAAACGCCACTTATTGTTGCATCGTTGTGTTATCATATTCACAGCGTTCGCCAGACTGAAAGCCATTTGTTTTAACATCGTGTTACAGTTGAATTAGCATTGCTGTAACTTCCTAGTTACCCCTTCCCAAATCTAAATGTGAAACCAATATCTCATAACAACATGTTTGGTGATGTGTTCACTGCACTGCTATCATTTACCGAGGTGAAGAAAAACTCAGATTAACTGCTGATACAGAAAATAGTTACAATAGATAGAAGTACATTTGCATCATCTTCATGCAAGTGTGCTTGCAGCTATCGTAACTAATTTCACCTGCAAAGAAAATACAAAAACTAGGACAGACTATAAAAAAAGATTCCATGTAAAGGTTAAAATGCAGAAAATAAACACGTTAAAATAAACATAGACTGCCTTATACTTACGTAGGCTAACAAGAAATGCCAATTATGTAAGATAGTAACCGGGGTGGCATTAAATGTAACCATTAACTCATCTGTTATTCTCATCCCTTTGTTTTTTTGTTGTTGTTTGTATTAAAATATAAGCTCTTTTAACATATTCTGTAACGCTGGAGCCCCCACAAAATACGATAACACGATTGAACATCTGGCCTGGATGGAGGGACCAACGCGGCAGCTCAGAGTACTGTACTGCCCGGTAGCCTCCAGGTGAACGACCTATCGATCGATAGTATGTTTACTACTGACTGAACATTTAGCAGTGGGTCAACGTATTTGTTTATCCAGTACTGATCTATATTAAATAACAGAGACGTTATTATACCAATAATTATTGTAATCACTCACCATCATCACCAACGTCTGAAATCGAAACAAAACCAGAAAATGTAAAACCGGATCTGAAGGTTGAATCCTGCTCTGTCGCACAACTGTTTTGACATAAAGAAACTAGCACGGTAGCGTATGAAAATAATTGATATAGAAATAGTTTTCGACGGATCACTTACAGTAAATCTATTTATTTACACAACATAGGCTACATAACGCTAAGTTAACGTTTTCCAGCCAACCCTGTCGGGCAAATGAGAATGCGCCAGAGTAAAAGAAAACTGAATTGTGATTGGTCGACAAAAGCTCTGAATTCCAAGCACATGCATTGTCAATTTTTATTGGTGTTCCGCATTAAAGGGCAATTCAGCTGCACTGCAGGTTTACTTTTTAGCACTGTAGCCTCGAAACAATTAAAAAACACATAGGGCATTTTAACGTGTGGACTAGCCTATTTATATAGTTCTATGGGCCTACTTAATAACAAAGATTAGACTACTCCACATAAAATCGGTTCCTCTATTACAATGTATAGGCTACAAACTGAAACAACGCATGATTTTTAGACTTTATTAAAATTAATTATTAATTCATCATTTTCATTTAAAATAAAACATGACAAAATATATAGACACAATTCGTTAACTAATTTATAATACACATATTTTGGGTTACAACCAGATATGTGTGTATATATATGTATATGTGTAATGTAATATATATATATATATATATGTATTTTTTTTAAAATATATATATATATATATATGTTTTAGATGTCTCCCTGCTCCACACACCTGATTCTAATGAACAAAGTTAGAAGTGTGTGTGTTAGAAGCCTGATAACGAC
>JAODOY010024795.1:0-23754 GCA_025399855.1 Forbesichthys papilliferus | reverse complement strand
CACCATCCCCAAAACAAACCACCAGGGACCCCAGACCCACTCCCCAGCCACCTCAATCTCAGTCAGAGAATGGAACCTTAAAGACATTGACAGAACGAGCCTACACACCAACATACCCCAGACCCCCAAGGATGTGGCACCAGGAGCACCGAACACAGACACTGTGCAGGTGACTAAATGGACCAGTAAATAAATAAAACCATTTGAACCCCAAAAAACCCAATGACAAAAACACTATAGTTGAAACTGATGACTGAATGATTGTGCTCTTTCTTACATTAATCACAGGAAAACCATTAATTTCCACTTACCTTTAATTTGTCTTTGCGCACTGTATGGCAGTTGAACCAAGTACTATTAATGGATGGACTCTGGACCCAATTACCCTGTTCATTGCAATATTTTGTCACTTTTCCTGAAAAAGAAAGATGTAATTGCTCTTGATTTCGTTTCGGGTGCTGTCTAATGGCAGCTCAACACTTACAGAATCCATCAGTGAGATAATGAGGGCTAGACATAGTAACCCAATGTATACTGTAGGCTGCCTGACTGCACTCTGCCACATTAGAGTGCCTGGCCCATGCGATTAGATCTGATAGCAAAAGGCTCAGAGACACACAATGACATCAGTGAGTGACTATTACTAGCAACTACTGTATGCTGTATGTTGTGCAGGTTTTTGCTCATTTATTACTTCGACTACAGCCATGACAGACTCTTGTTGTTCACTGTTGTGCTGCATGTGTTATGATTAAAATAAATGAAAAATTATTATTTGGTATATTTATCATTATGAAAGGGTTTTGAGAGTCAAATACTAAATAATAGCAAAGTCGGGAACATACGTCTTGCTGTATTATATGTCTAAAACCTACATACAGTACAATATACAGTAAGGCTGCATTCAGACGTAACTTCTTTTTGGAAGCTGTTGGCCTCTTCTATGTAGTGGACCGTGTTCTTAAAAGCACCATGGGCGCTTAAAATAAGCGCTGCCACATGCGCTTTTTCAGCAGCTCTGGGCTTCTTTTTCGATTCACAGAAGAAAACGCCTTACGTAATCTGCATTTTTGAGTTGACCTGGTGTTTCCCATAACAACCGTTTGAGTTACTATTTTTTTTTAAATATGAAACATTCTCAGTTACTTCTGAACATGGCCTAATGGTTTTTTTTAGAAGAGAAACTGGTTGAATTGAGATCCTGGAAGCAACAATGACAAGTTAGAGGACAGTTCTTGGAAACTGTGAAGCTACCTTGAGTACTTTGATGCTCTATTCTCCCTTTCCTTTAAAGTGTGCTGCACATCGGCAGTTCACACAAAGTATGTTCCCATCTTTGCCATTTGCACAAGCAATTTAAAAATACAGAATCATGATGGTTTGCTTTATTTTGGTTCGACTTTACACATCAACCTGCACGACAGGCCGCAGGGTAAGATCTTGTTTCTATTAGCAACCACCAGAGACAAAGCTGCCCCCTATCACAGACACCCTTCAAAGGTTTACCTCACAGCTTCATGCTGCCAAATGGAGCCATTGGGGACTCTTACGCATTACGTTGTGAAACTCCTTTATCCAGCATACTTAACACTTCTTATTCGGCCTGTCTCCTCATCCATCTCTTTGTCTATTCCTCTGTACTTACCCTCTCTTTCTCTCTGTACCTTTCCTCCATCCATTTGTCTGGCTTTATCAGTCATTACACCTCTCCTTCTGTAGAGTAAAAGCTACGCTGGCCATAACTTGAACAAGACTAAGCTAAGGATGTTTTCTTAAAACGTTACTAGAACTTGGACAGGGGTGTCCCTTTATAAATGACGTTGTGAGTCGGTAATGCCACTGCTAATCTGACTGCAAGGGATCCATTATACAGACTTTTTGTAACGCGTCTGCAACATATATTTGTATTAATATATAATATATAATAATACAAATTATTATTCTAAATAAACATCTGCGAAGTGGACAACAGAGATCGATTGGTTCATCCTACATAAAATGAATTCTTCCATAATATGCATGAATGTGTATGTGCACATTAGATCATAAATGATCACTACGTTGTCATTATGTGGGTATAATTACATCCTACTGTAACTCTTCTGGGTCTTTTGGGGTTGGAGTGGGGCTGGGCAGGGGGTTTCAATGGTGCTGTTTAATATTGCTGTGGTTTTATAAGTGCGGACTTACCAGTAGAACCAAGGTCAGGGTAATCTGAACAGTTCTGTGTTAAATACATCCCAGATGGCGTCTCTTTCCAACAGAAGAAGCCATCCCATAATGCACGACAGTATACACCTGGTGAAGGGAAATGGTAGTATGTTCAGTTATTGTTAACATTACAGTAGATTGGTCGTGAAAGTTACACGCCTGACTATTCGCGTTTACTTATTTCTCTGGAACTTTAATCTTCTACTGCAGTGGACCTCTGCAGTCTGCAGGCTCTAAACGCTTCTAAATCACAATTGGTGAGCATAGCACATGGGCTAGTGGGGCAATTGCCTTTGACAAGAACAGTGACAGTTTGAGCACCGTCCCCTTGTCCTACACCACATAGGCGACGTAAACAACGTTGACTCCCCGGCCATAGGAAGCCCTTAATGGGCTGTGAGTCCTCACCGGTGTTGATGCGTGGTTGGTCTTTGTTGGAAAGCTCCAGACATTTGTATTGACCCTGGCTCAGAGCCTGACCCTGATCCTCCGCTATGGGCTGCCCAGGCATGAGTGATGTGTCTGGGCTGGGCTGGGTGCCTGCCGCCACCCTGCTCTGTGGAGACAACAGGTCATTACATCTCAGAGCCTGCCAAAGAGCTCGTCTGTTGTCGACGTGCTACAAAGGAAAGACTCAAATGTTTTTTGGTTGAAAGATATTTCATGATTAACATCTTCCAGTAAATTCTCACGAGTGAGTGTGGCTACACCAGCTTATACACTAATTCTGTTGAAATGATGCATCACATCCTTCAGAATATACCCAGTCCAGAACGTTCCTACATTCTACCACTTCTAGAGACCAGTGTGTCCAGGGCACCTGTCAAGGGTCATGGTTTTCAATGTTAAATCAAATCAAACTTAACTTTATTTATACAGCACCTTTCATGGGAATTTAAAATGTGCAATGAAAAGAATACAGTTATATAAAACAATAAATGCATGTATAATAAATATACTTAATACAATCAAATATAAAAATAAGAAAATAAGAAACAAATAAGAGTATTTACTAACATAAAGGTTTGTCTTAAGATGTCTGAGGTTGTAAGAAGTGAGGTTGTGATGCCCTCATCAAATGTGGCAGGTTCAGGTTGTTCTAAAAGCAAGGACCATACAATACGGCATATGCTCAAAGCCACCTCCCATAGTTCTTTGTCCTCGTCGAAGGACAAACTAAAAGGCCAGTGCCAAAGGACCATTTAGAAACTGCCCGTATATGTGATCTGATAGGAGCATATATCTTTTAAAGCATGTCTGACAAGTATTCAGGTAAGATCTTTGAGTGATTTGAACAAGCATTAACTTACCTGCGAACGTGTTTGGGTAAAGGTCACTTTATAGTTCATGTAAACTGTAGACTACAAGGAGAAGAAGACTAAACTTACAGTATGGGTTTGATTTAGATTGTGACATTTCTGCTCATTGGTACCTTACCAGAGAACTCACAAAAGAAGTCAAGAGGGTAATGTTCTCTATTTGTCTGTGTAATAATCTCAAAGGTATTGTATTTGGAGGCATTGACAATCATTGTTTATCTAATGGTCAAAAAAAATCATGTAGCGTCATATACTTTCAGTTGTATATTCTCCTCCTAGTCCTGACTAACAAGGCATTCTATTTTCTCTGGCCTGTGATCTCTTACAAACTAATAAAAAAGGTTTTTCATCAGCAGGTTTTGTCAGAAGGCCGATGTCCCATGTAGCAGTATAGCAGCCGTACATATGATGTCACTCCAAACATTGAAGTAAATGACGTCATACATACGACCACCAGGCCACCACGAATATGAAGAGACGAACTGACAGCAAAATACAAAAATGGATAAACTTGTCCGCCTTTTCCACCCATTATTTGAGTTAACTCGTTGTATCTAACACAGAGCCTTTTGTACAGAAACCAGGGCTACACAAGATATACACATTTGGAAGCATGAATAAAATATAATTCTTTATTTCACATAAAACATTTAAAAAAAAGGATAAGATATTTATCACATCGGTTGTTATTATATCCAGTTTGGCAGTGATGTTTGAGCCCAAATGTGGAATATTGTAATGTTTGATATATTATAGACATGCTTTGCCATTCTCTCTAGACCATTAAGTCTAGAGAGAATGGTTGGAGTCTGGATTATATTACGTAATTGTTGACTGTTCTGTTTTGATTGATTTCATCTGTTTCCATGTGTTTTTTTATATTTTGTCTCAATATGGGATATCATACGTACCAGAGATGTCAGTCACAGCATAAAAATCAAGGTTTAGCCTATTTAACAAGACACTGAAGAATATCACGTAGGCTTTCGCTCATGCATACACAAACAAGCACAAGCAATGTCATAGATGGCCCTCTGTTCTCTAGCCCGCAATATTTTTATTAAGAATTCATTCTTAAGAAGTAAGAAGCTCCAATTTAGTAACATACACTAACCATGAGCTCTGCCCTAAAGTTTGCACTATGGAGCAAACTGGACCAATATCTTCTAAAATATTACTGAACTACAATATTAGTGAATTAAACATGAATAATGGTCTCTTTCATAAAGGTAATGCACATAACCTTGATAAGACCTGGGGAGATATCATGCCTCTACTAGCAAATGTACTCTTTAGAGATCATCTTACCGCCAATAATGACAACAGGAGCCAGAGGATGCTTGTTAACTTCATGTTTTCCTCTCCCAGGAAAAAACTATAGAGATGAAGAAAATGATGACACAAAAGTTAGATTGATGGAAACTCATGAGAATCTCTAGCTTCAGTAGCCTGCCACCAAACGGTCTGGATAAACAATACAATACACTGTATAAGTGTGCATCAAATGAGTATTATGTGCCTTGGGGAGGAAAGTGACATCAGTCATTAATCACAAATGCACAACAATGCCGCAGAGCCACACTTATTGCCATTTCAATACAATTAAAGCGTTCATTCCCTCTGACAGATAGAAAAAGAAAGTGAAAATGAGACCCAAATGAGGAGACTGGAACAAAAGAAAAAGATAGTGACAGTCAAACTAAACAGCTAGCATCCATTAAGGGTTTTGTGGCAAGTCTTTGTACTTGGAATTCAGCATGGCTCTGATAGCACAGCTCCTGAGCCTGTGTAAATTCAGATTAAGGTCTCTTTGTTTTGGAATGCGTACTCATAGTTCATTACTCTGCAGTTGAATAGCTGAATGGTTGTGCTCACACACTGTGGAGGCCCAAGGGGAAGGTCTTTCAGCTGACAGACATGGATGAGAGAGCCCTGGACATCATTGTGAAGGGCTAGTGTGATTGATAGTATTTGTTTTGGCTTCCAGTTATAAACTGCTTGGTTATTGATCATTGAGTAGCATTAGCGCACTAGCTAATCCTAGCTAGTTAATAGTGTGTCATGTGTCAACACTCTCATTTTAAGGGGTGCTACTGCACCCACAGTAGGTTGATATAGTACTATAGTGTACAGTGTGTTTAGTAGCTACTGTACATTTGGTTTAGCAACTAATGTGGTCTAGCTAATTGTGGTGTGCCCCAAAACTGTGTGTTGGACCCCCTGCTGTTCAGTCTACAGGTATATGCTTCCTCTAGGGCAGATTATTACAGTTTTAAAGATATATCCTACCATGCAGATTACAATCAATTATATATATATTTTTTCTGTCTGTCATGCATGATAGTTTACCAAATAAACAAATGGAGACAACTTTCTGCAGTGCTGATCATCACCCAGGTCATACCACTAATATTTGGCAGGTTCTTGGGTATTACTGGAACTGACTTCTAATTTCTGCATCCTAAGGAATTTGGTTGTCAAGCCATGTGTTTTAATAGAAATGTAAAATACGTGTCTCTTTGTATAAATAATAATAGCAGTATACAGTACTAGAGTAAGCGATGCAGGAGCAAGTAATATTTATATTCATATTTGAACTCAACATCCTTACAAATATACAGCTTCTTTTAGTGGTCCCTCAGAAGCTCAGCTCACCAAATTGGACAGGAATTTCAAGGCTGGAATAGTGTTGTGTGGTCCGCACAACTTTGTTTGTGTTCCCATTTATAGTGCCAGGACTGCGTAGCAAGGTCTTGGAATACTGGATTGTTTTTCAGTGCACACACAGTAAAGACAGGTAGCAGATTCTCTCAATTTGATAAAAAGGTTTATTGGATTGAAATGTCTTACCTCACCTCAAAGAGCCAACTCTGCAAGACTGTGCTGAATGTGCTCTAGAGCAAAACCAAAACATTACTGCAATAAGCATCCCCAATGGGAGAAAACATTGTAAATGAAATCCTCATGAACCCTGAATTCTCAAGATTCTGAAGTATTGGGCCAAATTCCTGCCCACTTATCTACGATTTTTTTAGCCGTCTTAATTCCAATTACTTTAAAGCAAACAGTGATAGGCTACACTCATTCAAAATAATCTAAATTGTAAAATGTGTATTATCTGTAATTTTAGTCTTAAAACGAATTTAGCTCTGGCAGATTAGACTAGCCGTTAGACTATTTCATTCAACTGAGTCTGGCTCTAAACAATTGTCTACGGAGGTCAGAAAATGCCATTCTAATACTGTGACAAATTGTAATAGCCGACATACAGTAGGCTTTTACAGATAGACAGATATACAGAGTTCATTTGCCTTTCTCAGTATGATTTAGTCTCAGCTGACCCAAAAATACTACTGTAACGGCATCCAAACTTAGCCAACTTTTATACATACAATTTGGTAATTTATGGACACTTTACTGTAATAAAAAGTTACTTTTAATCTTGTACCAAGTATTAAGTGGTTAAACATAATGCGTGCATCCTATCCTACCATGCTGGTACCTCAGTCAGATCACCCTACTGAGGCAGCCAAGCCAAAACACGGCCACCGCAGGTCTATTCATCGCCCTCATCAGTCTAGTCCAATGCACTTCCTGGGGTCCTAGCTCGCCATGCACTCATTATAATCTACAGAGCACCAAAGCACACAGCTCCGTCACAGTATCAGGGCCTAGCAGTAGCTTCAACTAGACAAAAACAACACAAGCCTCGACTGAAACGCAGCAACGCTGCATGTACTGTGGTCTACTACAGACCCTTACACAAAGGGGTACTGGGATAATTCTGGGAAAAGATAATAGGCAGAGTGCAGAGGGAAACAATTGATCATAAAACAGCCTCTGGTTTGAGCAGATCTATAAATACCACCCACCGAGCTGCATGCTGAAGGATCACACCTCAAATATCACTTACTCATGCCTGTCAACTAGGTCTGTGTGTGTGTGTACTGTAGGTCTGTGTGTGTGTGCGTATGTGTATGTGTATGTACAGTATGTGTGCGTGTGTGTGTGTGTGTGTGTGTGTGTGCAGGCTCACTCTCTGAAAGGTACTCTATTAATTCTACATGATAAATGTCAGCAGAAACGTCACCGCTGTTGACAGCTATAATGACTCAAAATATATATTGGCGGTAGTATTAGCCAGTGTTTAGTGTCTGGTGCAAATATGTTTGTGCATGTGTGTAGTATGCATGCTTGAATGTACAGTACAGTATGTCTTGATAGTTTCATGTGATAGAGGCTCGTGCAAATATTTTCAGTGGAAAAAGTTTATACCATCCCCGGATCATTTCATAATACCATAATACTCTCACCCCATTAATATTAGACTACCGATGCCATTTTCTTATTATTATTTTGGCCACACATTAACCAAACTTTTAGCTTGTTGAATGTTCTCTCGTTACCCATTAAGTGGATCAGCATAGTCACATTTCCAAACATAGACACGGCAACATCTCTTTGGCTGTAGGTCCTTTGCGATATATTGAGGCATAGTGTGTAGCACAAAAGGGAGACAGGACTGGCATTTTAAAGGAAAAGCACTCACAGAGCACGAGTGCATCTGTAAAGCAATCCTCCAAAGCTGCCTCGTGCGTAGATTCTTTCCAGGTTCTGTGTTTGGAGAGCTGGCAAACCCAGTCAAGTGGCAGCACAATCACTAGAAAATAGTGGAGATGTTTAAGAGTCTACTTATGCAAAGGAGCTTTAAAGGTCTGCTATCATCTCATTTAATTTCCCAACTGTTATTTCTGACTTTTCTCACATCGGGCTGAACATTTTATTTCAGTTGGTGTTTCTTTTACACATGCCTTAGCTTAAACATTTTTTTTCTTCAGTTTTTGTACTCCAACTTAAAAGAGATGCAGATGCAAGTGACTATACATTCAGAAATAACACATTTGGGTATTAGTCATAGAACTATACAGTATATTAATGGTATTAGTAGCATGATCATGATTTTCTAATAATCACTTAACCACACAACAACAAAAAATATAATTACAGTTTTTTTCCAATTGCTAGGACCCATTTCTCAATACCTTGGACACATTTGCTAAACTCTTCACACAGTTCTTCTCCTAAACAACTTTTATCATGGCACCACAGTTAATTTAACATCTAAAAAACAAGCATAATACTTCACACTCATATCTCAAATCAACTTTAACTTACACAATAGCACTATGTTGTCACCTAACAGTATTTACTGTAATTTATTTTCCATCAAGTATTTTTGGCCATAAGTGCAATGCTGTAATTCCAGAATACAATACTGTACCATCTACAGATCTGTCTTGGCTCTGTTTACATTACATACGGCATACACGCAAAACGTCCCCTTTTGTATAGATGGCAATGAAACACCTGCGTAGCTGTTCTGGTACTACAGGAGTCATCTTCTATTTGGTCTGATTGTTCAAAATAGTATTTCTTTTTTTTTATTTGAATATACTGTATTGTATGTATGTGGTATTAATGCAGTAACACAGCAAATATGCTATATTTTTTACTGTAATTTTAACAGTTTTAAAACGATGTGAACATGTGCGAATTTGACTGGCACATACTGTAGATGTTTAGTGATGGTTGTGTCTGAACGAGAATCCATGTCTTTTGAAAGATGTAGTTATTGAATGCATGTTGTGCTAAAGCAATGACAAATAATCCAGTTTGGCCCTCAATAGCCATTAGACGAAACTGTAACTTAATTGTTTTAGTGTTCATTTTCTATTTGAAGCTTTAACCTCCTCGATTGGGTACCAAATGTCCTCCCCAACACACTGCTTAGGTTGGAAACACAATTGTGAGCAAACAAAACATGTGGCTGTAGGTGAGGAGTAGAGAGGAATGTGAGCCAGTCTAGTTTGAGCTGTGAGATAGGTTGAGTCTGAGTTTCAAAGCAAATATTTGTGTTACACTGTTCAACAACACAGTAATCCTGGATGGAAACTACAGTATTAAGGATTTAACATTTTGCTAGAACATTAGTCTGTATTACGTTGACAGCCTTCATTGACCACCATCGTTATCGCAATTTATAGACAATCCACTAACTAATCCAACATAAAGCAGTCAGGGGTTACAAGTATAGCGTTTGTATATCTGCACTGGCCTCAACAGCAGTGTGTGTGCATATCGTTGGTGGACTGAATGTTCATGTCATACAGTATTTCACAATGGCCGCTAGCAGCCAAGCACAACACAATATGCCAAGTTCAGGATCCTTCCAGCAAAATAGGAGATGACCATATTTTATGTGACTGAGTCAGGTCAGTGTTTGTGGTGAGACAGGTAAATGACAGTGGTGAAAGAAAGCTCCACTGGAAGGCCTGTGCTACATTTCTCATGTTTTGTGGCTAAAAATATTGTGAATATCAGTCGCTCCAATTAAGGTAAGAAACGCAAAGGCTTGAGTTGTCCCCACACACACACACACACACACACACACACACACACACACACACTCACACACACACACACACACACATCCCCTTCCTCATACCGTACTGCATGTCCTCGACCATTTCCTGCCCTCTGGTCCCGTCATCCATACTGTACATATGTCCTGTATCTACTTCCTGTCTTACCTCCCTATTCTGCACCTCTCGTTGACCCCTCCCCCCCCTCCTCTGTCTCATACCCCACATCCATCACCTCCTTCCCCCTCGTCCGTTTCATTTGCAAGGCTTTGCGTCTCGACTTTGTGGGCGGACCCGCTGATTCACGGGCTGGCTTATATCCGCTGTGAACTGCGAACCGGCTCCTGTTACAGAGACATATTAGATTTGCACCTAATCTGTCTCTGGCACACACATACTGTACACTCACACGCACACACAGATGCGCACGGTTTGAATTCACCTGTGGAAACACAAACGCACGCACACACACACACACACACACACAGCAAGCATATAGTAAGCACACGGTGAGCATATGCCTTATATTTTGTACAATGCAATACATCCCATTGAATCTTTGACCCAGTCTACCACTTGTCTATACTGTAGCTGTCAGCAGGGCCTATAGAATGAGGGGATAAAGATGGCCACCTTCATGGCTAAGCAGGGCATGTAGAATGAGGGGATAAAGATGGCCACCTTTATGGCTAAGCAGGGCCTATAGAATGAGGGGATAAAGATGGCCACCTTCATGGCTAAGCAGGGCCTATAGAATGAGGGGATAAAGATGGCCACCTTCATGGCTAAGCAGGGCATGTAGAATTTTCATCAGGTGAGGACAAAGACTTTCGTCTAAGGCCCCATCTATCTCATCTGGACAGGAATAGTTCAGGCTCACCTGATCACACAGAATACACTATGCGTTTCATTTTCTGTCCCCATGGGGAAAAATGTGTCCTCATTGTACAGTAATTAGGACGAGTGGGATTGGGGCTTAAATAACAGCAGTGCCTTGGTCTACAGTAGGTTGTATGAATGCGTCATGGGAGAGCATTAGGACGAGTTTTAACCCAGGGCCTCTTGCTGTGAAGTGCTACTTCAATATTAAAGGGATGCTCAAAAAAATAGCTCAGCATTTTTATATAGGTCTCAATCATTCTGAGTGAGATGTATTTTGTTCGGTGGCCTCTGTTTCAACGATAAATCTGAAAAGGGGTGAATAACAATGCTAGTTTGATGAAACAGCAAGGCTGTATTGATCCATTTTCATTATAAATCAGGTTTACTGGCCAGTTATCTTGTAGAAGTTATGAAGCTCCCCTCATCCAGTGCACACCCATTGATATATAGAGGATTTGTCAGTGTATGCGTGGGCGGTCTGTGTGAAGATGTATTAAACAAGATTTTGCTTCATTGCATCAAAGTCTTCTTTATGTTGGATGAAGACTCCATGTGTATATTCTAGTTCTAGTAAGCGTTGTGTGCACCACAGTGTCATTTCAGCCGTGTTTCATCAGATCAACGACACCTAGGGTTCATCAAGTGTTGTGGTTGTTGTTGAGCGTAATGGTGATTACTGTCACGCGCCTCTATTTCCCGATAAATCCTAATTCAAGAGCAGTTGAGTGACCACAAGCTAAGTGTTAACTTGAGGGAAGTTTTGAGACCTGAGGGATTGAAGGAGTCTGCTATCTGACTAGGGTTGCATGTGTTCAAAATGTACATTTGTTAACTGTATTAAATACCGAATTAGCCACTTCGTAGTGTTGTTTGAAATCTCAACTAAAACTCTTGTTCACTATAGTGCACTCCAAAAGTAATGTACAGAAGATGTACCCTAACATTGATTGATGTAAACCATCATGCATTTCAGCGTGCTGGAAAAGTATTAAGATGTCTTATTAGATTTCTACAATAGTTAAAATACATCTTCAGAAGGGACACATTTCCACAGTGTCACTAATATAGTAGTAAACTTACCAATGTATGATTTCAATTTTGCATTTATATTGGTTGTTGCTGTACCGGTATACTTTATTGGGTCATATGATGATAATGTTTGACCAAAAAAGTATACCTACACATATGTGCAAAGCAGACAGTACATAGCTGAGCAATCTCTTGATGTTTTGTAGCCTATCGTCTACAAAAACATGAATGTGTAAGTGCGCCCCAGCTCAGAACCTGGCTCCACCCACTACAACTTTTAAAAATGTGTCAAGGAGCTGAGTGAGGGGAGGGGCTGAGTGGGGGGCCACATTAACATCAACGTTAACATTTGACTTGATGATGAGCAAACGGAGTGTACCGATGAAAACCAGCCAGGTTTTGTGGTGATTTTGAAAAGATGCAGTTTTGTTTTCAGCACATAAAATGCAATATTTTATAAAAACGTGAATTTTGTCAAATTAACACCAGCACTGATGTGTCTCATTGCGGATCAATCCTATTACTTTGTTTAGAGCTAAAAAAAAAATAATAACCCCAGGGTGCAGTTACACTTGATTAATGATTAAATAATTAAAGTAATCTAAATTATACAAAACCCCAGAGCAACATGGACAACATTGTTCCTGTTTTTTTAACTAACTGAATGCATAGCGACATTTCTATTTTAGGATAAACCTCTTGAGATAAACCATCTTATTTTCAAGAGGGTCTTAGACACAAATATACAAAATTGCAATAAAAAAAATAAATAAACATTATACAAACAAAGTTCTCCAAGCATAACCTCTTTTCCATATCCACTGACTCCCCTGAAATATATCAAAACTATAGCAGAAGTACAGTATATGCACATATAATTACGTAGCCTATATGTAATAAAGATATACAGTATAGGTTAAATAGCCTGTGTTATTCAATATGCTAATTATAAGGCTATGAACCCTCATGTTCTGGTCGGTATTGACTGGTATTGACTTTCTTTGGGGTCTTAGAGAAAATGTCCAAAAATATGTACATCACCATGAAACCTTAATATTGGTTTGGGATTATATAATAAACTAACATCACGTTGGCTAGTTAAATATAAACTATTTACATTGATAACATCCAATGTACACAGTAGAATAGTGACATGACCCTTGGTAATAGCGTTTTTTATGTTACCACAAAGTTTAAACATGAAATGTAGAAATACACAATATTTCAAAATGTATATTTGTCATCTTAAGATTTATGTTTTACACTGTATGTGAAATTAACTGCTCAAAAGCAGATTTGATATATGCAATGTGGCTGGTGGAACCAGCAAACACGCTTATAGTGTATTGTAAGATGAGCCTACCATTTCTTTCAGCAGGGGAAGGTTTCCCACTTTGAGAGATAACTGTCATTTCTTCTGGCTGGACAATAGGCTGTGGTTGGGACTGAGACACTGAGATACTCAGGGTCCTCCACATTATCCTCATTTCAGAACACCCTCATCACTTTCCCCGCAGTTACCTGAGCAACAGAATATCTTAACGTCTTAACATCTTCACAAACCAAAGCAAACTATGATGATTACTAGGCTCTGCTCTTTTCAATTTTTTTCTAAACTTTTTATTTTATAGATTTTATATAGGGCATCACCCATTTTCCCAAACGATCATTATCCACACTCTAATATTGTGTTTTTTCAGAGAGAGAAAGAGATATGTTTTCCTATTCATTTTTTAACACGAGAAACTTGGATTATCTTCCTCCCAGCACAAGCGTGTGTGCGCGTGTGTCGTGTGTGCACGTTTGTGTGTGTATATGTCTGTGTGAGGGAAGGGGGTGGGGGGGGGAGTGTAGGTGTGTGTGTTTATTGGGGACTGAAGTATAATCGTTTTGATTCAACTATCAACTAAATAACAGCTAGAAAATAAACATTATGCACATTTATATATTGCATTTACCCATGTTTTCTAGTTGGGCCGAGACCCCGAACCCATGTAGTGTTTCGTAGGGGGGAAGTATAAAACACAATTTCCAAACAAAAACACTGTAAATGACTAATGGCCATAAAGTTATAGGAAAAGTAATGCGATATCAAGCTGATAAAAAAGCCTTTTTTTGTGTTGTTGAAAGCGGTCTCTCACAGACTCCAGACAGATATATATACGAGACCTTAATATGAGAGTAAACAATAAAAGCTAATAATGAAAGTGCTATCGCTGCTTTAAAAACAAATGGTAATTTAAATGTAGGCTGTTTATTAACTGCTTTGCATGGGTAACACTAATTTATGTTATCCATGTAATTAATTGTTTTTTATATTATTATCCAAACAGCATATTTGCCATTTGTTTATGCGACAGAGATTCAGTAGCCTAATATGAATATCTGACACATGTGTAATAGCGTAAGGAGTAGTCGATACGTGTCCAGAATGTATAAATGACTGTCTGTCCATATTCCCTAGTTAGTGTTCTAGCTAGTGAACACTTTTTAAGGAATGACATTTTTGAATACAGCCCGGATCAGGGGATTAACGCTTTATGTATGCCATTTTGCGTTGATTATGACAAAAGGGAGTGTCATTCACTACCATGTTATTTGATAGACATTAAACTTTCTCTACTGTAGGATGTTGCCAGTGCATTTTTTTTTTGCTATAAAATAATAATATCTAAGATTATGTCAGGTTATCTTCATTGCCTTGAAATGATATGTATTTTTCTTTGAAAATATGCCAGTCTATAAAAATACACTCAACTCTCTGAGTGTAAATCATAAAACCGGAGTAGGTACAACTTTTATATTGACACATGCTGGTGGAAATGTATTACCCAAAATGAAAATGCATCGGGAGCCATCATCTGCAAACATCTGATATTATTATTTTATATATATTTGTCTGCAGTGTACAGTATGTCAATGGAACAAACATGGATGTTACTTCTATAGTTATTATGCTTGAAGTTCACTTTGTAAGCATTTTCATTAGCCAGGTGAGCAAACAATCCCATCTGATGTAACCCATCACCAAGATAAGATACTTACGATTCCCTTATGGCACCATATTGTCTTCATAAAGGCCATCTGTTAAATTGCTACAACTGTCTGACTTTTAATAGGTACATTCTGTTTTTAATTTTAAAAGCCATTATGTACATGCAGGTATGTGCACAAAATGGTTCCCTCTTGTTACCCTGCAGGCAAAACTATGCCGTTCAGCATGGCAAAACGTTTTCCAGCATTCCAGCTTTGGAGCACAAGCACACAGCGACACATGCCTATACACCCACAATGAAAGGGAATGTGTGTGGGGTACACTTCAAGAGTGAGTGGCAAGCTGTGGTTTCAAAGCTGTAGTAAAAAGACTGCCCCCGGCTCAGGAAAACACTTGATTCATATCGCATCCCTTACACAACAGAAACACACTCGTGTCCTGTAGGAGAGAGGGGGAAGAGAGGGGGGAGAGTGGGGGAGAAGAGGGGGGAGACTACCAGGAAGGGAACATGGACAGCGCTGGGACCGGCAATTGCAATGACTCAACTGCCTTGACACTCTAACCCAGTGGATCTCTGTTAGGGTTGTGACCCCACATTGGAGGACCCTCTCATCCAAGGACTCACTGAGGGGTTCTGAATTATTTCAAGACTTTTTTATTACAGCATGTATATTTTGTTAGAAAATAAAATGCACACATTTCTACAAAGTTTTATACATATTCGGGTATGTCATACACATAGTTTTTTCTAAATGTTCCGGTCTTTCACAAAGAGTAATTACTGTAACACATACACGCATTTTATGCAGTCACACTTTATAGTGAAGGCTGTTGCCCTATATGCAGTATAGCCTCAAATTGTATAGTGCCTCAGCTTGTATTGTGCACTCACTGTGCTATTTCAAACGGCTGAATATGGTAATTGCCACTGCTGCACAATGCATCTAATTTACATAATTACAGAATCTTCAGCGATAACATGGACATGTCCATCAACCATAGTTATTAGGCATCGTAGATGATTGTTGTTTTTATCATAATCCTATATTATTAAGCATTTAATATACATATTCCTTGGTAATCACTGTTCAAATCACTATTCAGTCTTGTTACATCTCTATTGATTAAAATCCCACGTTGATAAACATCCAACATGCCAGGTACACTGGCTTGGGATGAGGTGTCCTCAAAGTGGTTGTTTAGCTCTGGCCAGATGCCACCAGATGAGCCATCTTGCCATCCCACCACCCATGTTAAGCACAGGATGACACCATGGAACATGTTCGGAACCTCCCAAGTAATAACTCAACAGTGTTAAGCTGCAAATGGGCGTGCCTGCACACGTTTGCAATACATGCGGTTTTTCAAAGAAAAGGGTCTGAAACCCACGAATGAACGGGCTTTTTCCAGTTTCCGTAGTTGATTCTGTCTGGGACATTTGAATCGTTTTTATACAAGGAAGCAGTGTTCCGTGGGCACTGTAAGAATACTATAAAAACGATCGTCTTTGCACATCTTCAATGGCAGATAAAAACCAACGCAGGCTTAAGTTAAAAAAAAAAAAAATAGTAAAGAGTACAACAGGGAGAGATACTTAATAGATCACCGTGGGAAACATATTTTCTTCCCTCACTCATCTCCAGGGAGAGAATGAACAGAGTATGTGGATTTGTTCGGGATTTGGTGCCTTTCTTGCTGAAAGCAGGCTAGTTTTAGCCGTGAATGGCTTAATGTCTCATAGACTAAAGCCAGCTTGCCATCAGACCAATGCTGGGAAATAACAAGTAAATGCCACTACACTATTTGAAGGGTATGCAAGTTTGGTCAAATATATTGCCCCCGTGGTGTTATGAACACAACCTAGGATTAACCCTGGGACTGTACCGTGTAACACAATATAGTGTGGTTCCGGGTTCAGATGGTCATACCAACACCTGCATAACCATCACAAGCAGCATACAGAACAGCTGCTTAATTCATTCAATTCTAAGCGTGCTATTAATAACAACCTTTTGTGTCCCACATAGCTTCCATATGGGAATGTGAGCAATCTACTGTGTAACGTACAATACTATAAACAATGGCAGTTGGCACTGTACAAACCATTCATTTGGATGCAAAGCTATACAGTATGCTTGCCGCCACGAAGCTTATTTGCAGTAGAATGCACTAGCAGTTTTGCATATCGCTGAGAGTGACAGGATTACCATGAAGAGCACTCTGGGTAGTTTGATACTGTCAATTTCACCGACATTCGGTACACAACCTGGAATGAATACCTCTCGTCTCAGGACCAGTGAGCAAATGAGTGTTTATCTTCACAACCTCTATTCCTTCAAATAATACGCTTCCTCTGTGACAACACTGAATTGTTGTTTATTTCCTAGTTATTATGTGTCACTTTGTCCTCTCAGGCTGGTGTTAGTAAAGATTGTGCAATTTCAGGTCTTCACAGACATCCGCCATTGAGCGACAGGAATTTTGAGAGGGATCAACATCCTTTCATCTGGCAACCTTTCCCTCGCTGCATCTTCATTTCCTCATGACTTTCCACTGAGCATACATCTCGTCTGTCAACCAACCAGTGACATTAGTTAGTCTTTTCCAAAAAAGCAGACAGCGTCAAACAGATGGGGGTTGACATGTGGCATTACCTCAGCTTCAGCTTTAAATTCTCAGCTAAAGGCTACAAAACAGTCGGAAAAAGAATGGCGCTCACCGCAAGTTAAAAAAAAAGAGACTTTCAAAACTGAATAATAAATATTATTAAAGTTTAATTTTTTGGCAGATTCTCTTCAGGGTATATAAGCTGGATCGCTGAATTTACGTGGAGATTACACTTAACACAATAAAGAGGTTCAAACTGGAACGCTGCAGTCCGATTAGTCTCGTGAACAGTCATGAGACTGGCCTGTACCTGCATGGAAGCATTAACAGTGAAGAAGCATGACATCACAAATGAAAGATAAAAGGTCTTAGATTGTATTATACATTGAAGATGTATAATAAACCCTGGCACCGTATCAGAGACATAAACAGACTTGAACTCAAAAGAGAAGTTTCAATCTCAAAGGCATCCCACATCCCTAATGGTAGGCACTTATAAGAACATCTAAAATGCTTCAGGACTTAAACTGATCCCGTCCGACGAGCATTCTCAATAATAAATCAGGCCAGGTGGAGTGCGATAAGAGAGGCGGGGATGACAGAAATAGCTCGGCAAGAGCAGGCACATTAAAAGCAGAACAAGCACACCAAGGCATCCACAGATACAATATATTGTAATTAGATTATTTTACAATTCTACACACAGAACAAAAACTAAGCATGGCTAATCCTTGTAATACGCACAGAACTAGTGCAATCAGTACTCCTACAGTAAATCGCCTGAGATGAGTATTAACCCTAAGAGCTGGGCAGCATTCACCAACATTGACATGAAGACTAACACTGGTAAAGGCCATAAGCAACGTACTGTAACACAATTATGACAGCGTTTACAGAGAGAGAAATAGGAGTTATTAAATAATTGTTTAATGTGTGTGTTCTACTCAGATAAAATTGAGTAGCCTAACAAACCACTCCAGGTCTTCCGGAGGAATGCTAAGGCCGGGATCCCCTACTCCTCTCCTGTCAGGGCAAATTGATAAACATTTTCATCTTCATTTTCATCCGGTCATGGAAGGTGACCTCCACTGCGGTCTCATAAATCTGGTCTATTAATCGCGGATGCATTGATTGAGTGCTCTCAACAAATAAAAAAAGACAATGTCAATATGATAATGGTAATTGTTAGTAGTAGGCCTGTTAGGCCTAACTCGATGGGTTTGTCAGGGTTTAGGGCAGAAGTACCAAAACGTCTTGCTGCCAGCGATGAATGGAACTAACAAAAAGTGTTCATTGTAAATTATAAAAGGTAGAAATAACAAACATTGTAGTTTTCAAATGATCAAATCACTTGATAATGTATGTTATATTTTAATGTGCATGCGTTTTTATCTCCTCCGTTTTACTTCCACCCCTCAATCACGTCTTAAGTTTAGTTGCACAGTAATGCAGTTCAATGGACAATATTTTCAAAATCCATTGGAAGCAGAGCAAGCATTGCCAACAGGGTGCTAGTACGATTCTCAACAATTGACCTAAACTTTAAAGGTCTAATCATCTTTTGCAAGCTAATTGTAAAATAATACACTTTTTGTCAAATTCACCAAATATCTCTTTGCATTTCGCTAGCTTACTATTCTCTTAGCGTGCTGGGGGGCCATGCATTGAAACTGTTTATAAGAGCAGGCGCTTTCAAAAAAATACTTGGCAGGTGATTGGACAAATCTGTGAACCAGCAAAGCCTGTTATTATATCCGCACTTGCAGTAGAAAAGTCGGGAAAAGAGTGAAAACATATTTTCCATTGAGAAAAGTCTTTGCTTTTCTTATAAATTCTTATAAAACCGATGCCATATTGCATCCTCTACGTTATCTTCTGTGGGACCCGCCGTTGTTTTTTTTTAGTTGTTTTTAGTCACACGTACAGTAAACCACGCCCGTAGCTTACAGTATACCATGGTGATTGGCCACACATAAGGTTTACCGACCTGCAACACAATGACTTCCAAGCCCTCCTGTTTCTCGAGGCAGTCAAACTGAAGCTACTTCTACACAGCCCTGGCTCTGTAAATAGGAGCATAAACAAAGTGGTGAACACCGCTCACATCAATAAAACTGTAGTACTACACTTGGCTTCACAGTGCCTTTAAAGAGTGGTGCGGCGCCACGGAGGAATAATGTTTTGATTTGAGCTCAAAGTTAAGAAGCGTTCTCGAGAATAACCTGCCTTTAATAGAGCTACTCTATTGTGCTGTGCCTTTTAATTTTTTTCTCTCCATTTTTTTCAATTACTTGGTAGAGAGGGTTACTTGTCATCTCAGAGGTTCAATCCCAAATTCTTTCTGAGTGTCAACTCAAAGACCCTAACTGTTTCCGACGTGTACACTAGATATACACTAGCGTATATACCATATAGATTAGATTAGCGCAGTTTGCTGTTCGAATATACATGTACATTTCTTGGGTCTTTTCCAGACAGCAGTCTACATGATCCGGCTTTGTTTATTCCAATCAGACACAAAACGAACAGCGACACCCCTATAAAATGTAATCCATATTCCCTTGGATCGTCTTTTATATCTGGCCTGATAGAAACATAACTGGGAACTGTCTGAATACAAAAGGTCTTCTGCTCACATGCAACATTTACCAAACACAGAAGCCCAGAAGCCTTTTGATGTTGAAAATATGAACTACCTGCAGAGGCAAGGCAATCACTCATTCCTTTCTCTCTCTTGTCCATCACGTTCTCTCTATATATACGGCAAATACACACACACACACATACACACTTTTCATCATGCTTATATCTCCGACCACAGACCTTGTGTTATTGTTATTAGAGAGTTCTGAGTAATGATCTGTTCCTTTTGACTGAGCCTTGTAAGGGCGGGCCTCGTTTCTTCCCTCGTACTTTATGTTGGAGGCACAGTGAAACCAGCTGGCTTGGCATCGTCCAGCCCGGTCAACAAAGCAAAACACATTTGTGAACACCTCTGATTACTTTCTCTCTTTCTTTTGGTCAGCCATTAAAAATGACCATTACTAAAATGAATAATGTATGTTTAAATGTCAACCAGGAAAGCATTGTGAAGTTTGTCATGGTTGGAAGATCTCCGGAGTGTCTGTAGTAGAGATTGCCGTTGAGAACCTCGCCTGAGCAGAATTGGCGGGTTTGAAACAGAGGAAAATATTACTCATTTGGGTATGAGTTTTAAATATGAATTGACATCCACAAGAACATTCTCTCCAGGTTTTACTGTCCCCGGATAATGAAATGTACCATGTTAACTAACAGTAAAGAATAGACCTCTCTCTCTTATGTACTTTTTAGGGTAGGATTTTATCATACCCTTCCCAATACAGCTGCAGAAATTACATACAGACGGCAGGCTAAAGCATTTAAACTCTGGGCCAGTGTAATAATTCAATCTGACATCTTAGATAATGCGCTAATAAAATAAAAATAAGAGGACTTTTACTGCATTGTAGTCTATGGTGGTTCACCACAAGAAGATTACACGATCACTTTAAAACTGCGTAAATTTTAGATGTTTTTGCAGTGTAGTCTTTTGTTGAAGCTGATTCAGATTAGTTTGGAAAACACAACTTAATCAAGCGTTAGCCTTGTTTTTGAATGGCTCGTCGCTAAAGATGTCACCATTTGTCATGTTTACGGGTGATCTGACCCTTAAGCAGGACTCACACAGTGATTCGAGTTAAGCAGCGATATTATCATGCTTCGTACAGTACATTCTGTGCCACACCATACACAAAATGGGCAAAAAAGTACAAACAAAATAGAAAATACACTATCCTTCAATATATTTTTCTAATCTATACAATAAATATTAGAAATGTTCCAGAAATGGTTAAATGAATTCATGAAATGAATGAGGGAGCAGTACTGGGTGTAGATAGATTATTCAGATGATGCAATAGTGAATACAATAGTGAAGGTAAAACTTGAAGCTACTTAATCAAGCTGTATCTAGCAAATCATCTATTTGATGTATTTCTTTGTGTAATGTTGAAACCTGCATCAATCTCACCTGATACATATTTAATTGGGTCACATATGATAAATAAAGTCCCGTGCATGTAAAGTTCTATATAATAGACTAACAAATGTGATGATACTTTTTAAAATGAAAATGAAAATGAAACGTCAGCTTGGAAAGGAAATTAACTAAACAGACAGCAGAGACCGATTTGACGTCACCTCTCCAAATATAACTGAGAATGTGATAAGTTAGCTTTACCCATAAATCATTTTACTATCCTGTATTTTGCCTGTTCTTTTTGGGTCCACTAAGATACAACAAGGAACAAGCTGGGAAAGGATTTTGTTGAATCTGTGTTCTGTAATCTCTTTCGTGCCCAGTGGTACCATTGATGACTTTAGAGTGACTCATAACGACAGGAGCTCTTATCAGTGGCACGCAAAGGTGTTTTGCTGCACACGTGGGTTTGGAAAGGTGACGCGTGCCTCTTCCTTCACAAGCATTCATGATGTGAGTGCATGTACTGTTAACACAAGCACCCACAGACACAGAACAGGTGAGGAAAAAGTGATACATCTATTGTCTCCTTATTATCTTTTCCAATAGCCATCTACCACGTGTCTGACTAATTCCCTGTTTAATTGACTATGTAACCATTAACCCAGGCGTATAGACAGTATGATGCCAGGAAGTGGCTAGTATGTTGTAATTCACCCCTTGTTAGCTAATCAGTGGGCGACTACACTGTGATTGACTTCATGGTAAGGATCGTTATCCACAATGACTATCTTGGGGAAAATAGATCCATGACACAAGCTGTCTGTTAGAGTGCTAGAGATCAAACAGCCTAGCGGAATAAAAAATGATTACTTTTGTTTCTAATTCTATAATGTTTTACTTTTTTATTATGTTAAATAGAATATAAATAATTGAGTTAATTCCCATTGCTTTATGCACAGAATGCTTAGTTAAAATTTAATTGGCTGCCTGGTTAAATAATTAACTGAACTGAAAAGACTAATTAATGAATTAAGTCATTCCGTTTGCTATGATAATTTGTAGATTCTTCTTTGACATACTAATGTAACATGTTTTCACAAATAGACTACAATGGAATTTCTTGATGGATATCTTCTTTTCTGCTGAGGTCAAAGTCTTTCCTTGAGCATCCCCAATGACTGTATGCTAATTAAACAAGTATTGGTTGAAATGCCGAAATCAAAATTTGTTTCAAATTAAAATCAAATAAAAAGTAGTTGACAATTATTTTATATCAATTATGATGTTATTACTGTATTTATTATGTAAATGTTTTGTAACATTTTCATCTTCATTTGGGCATCACACTATAGATTTTTGATGATGTCATATACAGACTTCTGCATCATCACTATCATGCAACATGTAAATGAATCTTGTTGGGGATTCTAGAAGATTATATTGTCATTACATATTTATTTGGTTTCACGTCTACCTTTATTTAAAATGAGGCAAATCGCTAATAAACACTCTGAAACTGAAAAACTGTCAAAATGTTAAAAAAAAGTTCACAAGGAAGAAATATGACGACAGATTGAACCTAGACCGTGTTGTCATGACGGTGGCACGCTATCAAGGGCCTCTCCCCGTTCCCCTCCTTTCTACTGATCATAATTCATACCTTCAGATAACCCCACTTTCTTTATTGCAGAGAAAGCATGCACATTCTTATGCTGCTTTCAATTAGCAGCGAGTACAGGAGGAGGTTTCCTCTAGAGCCGCTGACCTCCCTCGCATTACTGTACCTGCCTCGCTGAGGCTGAGCAACACTTCAGAACCACGTTCACTTTGCTGAGTCATGGACTCAATCTGGCAAAGACATTTAATTGTCAGGTGTTCGACATGAAGGCGGGCAGAATAATCACATCCTCCCCCACACGCATCCACGCATTTACTTGACTGCCTTGTGAGACAAACAAAAACTATGTACTATGTATGGTTTTATCGCGAATCTGAAAACTTGTTTTGCCAGAAACGTATCCGCATTCCCTGCTCATGGACGCTGCATATGTGACTTTCTGAATATGCATGTTGCTGCTGAGGACAATGGGAATGCAACAACGTTTTCTGACGCTGGACGTCAGAAATAGTCAGAATTCCCTTTGGACCAAATGGTTCCTTGTATGCTTTTTGCTGGATCTGGGATGGGCTGTGCCTTGGTGCTACTGAATGTACACACAGGGAGAGAGAGAGAGAGAGAGAGAGAGAGAGAGAGAGAGAGAGAGAGAGAGAGAGAGAGAGAGAGAG
>JAODOY010024785.1:0-23758 GCA_025399855.1 Forbesichthys papilliferus | reverse complement strand
GAGAGAGAGAGAGAGAGAGAGAGAGAGAGAGAGAGAGAGAGAGAGAGAGAGAGAGAGAGAGAGAGAGATGCCTTCGCAGTGTGTATCCCTGTCTCTCACCTCAGCTGTCTTCAACCTCGCTCTCGTTTCTCGGAGAAACCGTAACGTTTGCCGAGCATGCACTTGCGATGTTTTTCCCTCCGCATGTGAATTTGCTGTTGCTGGTCCCCTGCGATCTGACGCGTTTATTAGGACTGTGAGGCTTGGAGGGGGGGGGGGGGGTTGTGTGTGCTTTGTGGCACTCGGACTTTGTTAGCCCATATAAGTGAACGAGAGGCAGTGGAGCTGGCCAAAAGATATGACTTCATGGCAGCGAGCCCCTCGCCCTTCAAGCTTCTGAAAGAGCCTTATGTTTGAACAGATTGCTCCTTGCCAAGAAACAAAAAGATGATTAGCATAGGCTGCCAAATCCAGAGCGGCTGAATCCTACATGGAGAGCAAAGCTGTACGGCATCTTAATAACCGTGCAGCAGGAAACGTGGTGCCTCCACTGACCACTTTTGGGGACTTTTTAATTGTTTTTTGGGGTTTTTGGACATGTGTGAATGCAGTTAATATCCTGAATAAACACTTTAAAAGGTCAGTGGTTTTTCACTTGTGTTTGCCATCGACATTTATCATGGCCATAAAGCACAGCGAACACAGACGTGTCCCTGGTATTAAGTAGAGAGCTAAGCAGTCAGTCTAACAAACAGCGGCCTTCTTCTGTCGACTGTGGACAATGCACGCACGTGCACACATGCCGCTGTTGCGTGGCTCAGGTCACACTTGGTCCCAGCTGCTTGACAGCTTCACAATGGCCGTGCAAAAGGCAAGGCTGCTTATGGCTTCCCATCTCTCTCACCTTGAACCTCGGTGACAAGGCTGCATGCTGGTAACCGATCCGTTTCAGTTGCTATGGTGATATGCAGGATCGGTTTATCAAGGTATCACACCAAGGTTAAGGGAAGAAAGAGCCTAAGATTTTTTTTTTAATGTTATTCCTGGCGAATGCAGCGAAGCAGTTTCTGTGGATCAAAACCTGCTCTATTATTTACATGGACATGAACTGGTGCAGTCTGCATTCCATTGTTCACAATAATGGAAACAATGGGGCCAACCTTTAGAGCAGTGCTTGTCAGCTTTTTTAAATATATGGCCCCAAAAAGTGGAGCCATAGAACCTCATCACCCAACACACACACACACACAAATAGACAACATACATACATGCACGTATAATAGTTTGTTATGTCATAATAAAGAGATTGAGTTTAAAAGATTGTGATTAGGTTTTTATGTGCAACATTAACCTTGGTTCAACATCCTGCATTCAGTGTGGGAAAAAATGGGTACCTTAACAAAACAATTTGCATTTTCGTCTCTCTCTGGGTGAGAGTATACCTCAATATTCAAAGCAAAGTTACATTCTTCTTATCATTATGATATGTCTAACAGATGTTAATATTTGTGAATCACTTTATTAAGGTAGATTTTGTGGTATGTTGCTCTTGCTGTTTTGTCACTGCAAACCCCAGGAAAGTGTTAACCCCATATTAATGTTGCAACTGTGTCTTTGCCCACTGGGATATTTCTTTGTAGGCTGTCTAGAGTATAGCTTTGGACAGTGAAGTCAGGAATCCTCAGAACGAGCCAAAATAGCTGCCTTTGCCACTGGGGAGTTAGAATATCGTCACACCCAGCAATTGTGTTGTGGTGATGGTCACCCAAAAAGAGGTTGCGTCCGTCCGTGTGGCTTGTAGAAAACCCAAACTCAGATGTGGGATGAGACCACAGACCAAAATTAGGAGCACACAGTAGAACAACCATCTGCATTACTCTGATAATGTACTTTTGCATGACTGGTTATAACTGACTGGATCAAGCATTTCTTTCTGTTTGTGTTAGCCGAGCTGTGAATAGTTCAACAAGTTTGCCCCCTATTGCCCACTTGAGAAGATATTACATCCACTGTTAGTGTGTTGTCATTTAGAATCCTTGAATTGTTCAAGATGCTATTTATACTGAGTATTCTGAAAAGCAGGAAACATTTTGATTGCAGTGAACATTATGTGTGCACAATACCATGGGAAATGCTATTTCCTGGAAGTTTAGTTGCTGATTAAGAGCATACACAAGGCCAATGCAGGCTCTTATCAAACTAACTGTGCTTAAGGGTCAAAACACAGTTCAAATATACTTGTGAGAACGGACAAAATTGTGAAGTGCTTAACAAAATATTTGCTACAGATTCCTTAATGTTGGAGTGCTGAGGCCAAGTTCTTAATCAAATATTAAGCAGTCGATCAAGGCTCCAAGCTCGAAGGGTAGGTTACTGGTGTTAGAGTTTATGTGACAGAAACTCTTCGGCTCATTTATACCCGCAATTATCTTGTACAACCCCCCTACCGAGAATATTAAACAGCATTTATTTGCCTTCAATAGCCATGGCAGCTAATCGAAGACTATTAATGTACCGTATCATTATAAAGACCTACTGTAGCACAGAGAGATGCTTGCAGGAGGCTCGGCTTATGTTTTATGGCCAAGCTCTAGCCTGTAAGAAACCTGGGATATTCATGAAGCATAATGGTGCGCAGATGTTAATTTTTAAACAGTGAAGTATCAGGTGCACCTCCTTTGGCTACACAGCTCCTCTTCTCTAATGATAATCTCCTCTTCTAATGAAATCTTTAGTTTGAGCAGAGATCGAGAGAGAGAGAGAGAGAGAGAGAGAGAGAGAGAGAGAGAGAGAGAGAGATAGTTGAGCAGCTTTCGGTGTCGGCTGAATGGAAGAGTTGCACGTGACTGATTCGCTTGGCTCCCATCCAGTGTCTTGGCTGAGTTTCAGTAGTTAAACACAGACCCTCCAAGCCTCCTTTACAAGGCGACATAGGGGACCATGAGCATGGAAAAAATGAGTTTCTGCGGCTATGCTGAAGCGGCCACTTCAGGAAAGATGATTTGGGTGGTTCAGCGAATGAGACAAACACCGCTGTCTCGACAGTGTCTACACACACTTTGTGTTGTTTTGCTGGTGATGACACAACATGTGTCACTGTCGTTCCAAAACAAGACCCAGTTTCTTTTTACATGTAAAATACATTTTCATTTGGAATTTAGGGGATATATGTGTTTTATATTCAGATTACTTACTGTAAAATTTCTAGATTATATTAATACATGCCACGCCACTAAATAAAACATGCTCTAAAGTGAATGCAGCTATAGGTTTACATTCCACTAATGATGATGATGCAACTGACAAGAATTCTTTGTTTAAAATAACAACAATTTGTCCTTATCACTGTGACCAGTAAATCGAACAGCAAAAATGTAAGCGTTTTTCCACTATGGCTGCAGGCATCATGTACACATGAATGCTTGTTTGACATATTTATTTATAGCAGTTTATAGCCTCGTAGTCTGAGCGGGTAGACTAGAGGACAGATCCAAACACAAACTAGGGCCTGCCAAGTCATGAGTTGTGAGATTCATTTCAAAGAGACTACAGTGCAGCGTAGAAGCCAGAGACCCAATTCTGGTAATCACTCCACCCCTCTCCTATAGGTTGCAGACGCTCATGCTGTGTCAGGCTCTTTGAACATCAGTTCTTGGGAGACTGCGTTGTCGTTTCATCTCCATGCTTGGCCTCAAGACCGAGGCCATGTGCGAGCAGAGCAGTTAGCGAAGTCGTCTGCCAGTGGATGCGTTTCTCAAAACTCCTTCTCTCAGCTCTTTGTCAATGCGCTAGTTGGTTGGCTGGATTTGTTCTTTCAACAGCAGTTGGCATATACAGTATCTCCCGGCCAACATTCCTCTCTGGTTCAGTGCGTCTGGCCCTGTGTACCGCGGCGGGTTTCCTTGTCAGATAAATATAACCAGGGTCATCCACTGGTACCGCAGCTTCTGCCAATTGGAACCTGGCAAAGTCCCCACAATACCTCTGTACTTATAGTACAGCTAAGCCGGGGGCTGGGGTGGTGGCCTCAAAGAACCTCTTGCTAGGGGTTTAGGCTTAGGGCTGAGCCCCTAAAGATAGTAGGCACTGGGTAAGGGGCTCTAGTTGGGGGGATAAGGGATCTCAACCCCCCAAATATCCTGTCAAGGGGATGTTGGATCTTTGAGACTGTAGTGCCCCCTGTGGGAGATACAATCTCTTGACTATGAATGGCACAACATCCTTAAAATGTGCAAGGACAGACACTGTGTGTCCGATGAGTTGCTGTGACCGTTCGCATTCGCTGCTCACTGAGCTTTGCCTGCCCAGTTACCATGTCAGCTCATATTCCAGGCACGACGTTGGCGGTCGTGCAATATCGGATGTAATTTTCCCTAGATATACAGGGCACACAAATGCCATGTCCAGTGTCTGCTTTACCTTGTTTATGAATTTAACCAGAGGACATTTCAACGTGCTTTTGCATTGACAGCTATATGGGAAACAATCCTTTACACTAATCCTATAGACACTTTAAGCATGTTTTATGCTACCACAGTGACCGCTAGACTACCAGTTCATCAGCTGTTGATCTTTGTTCCTTCCTCCCACACACACACACAAACACACACACACACACACATACACACACACACACACACACACACACACACACACACACACACACACCTCTGTAAACAGATGGTACAGCAACATTTGGTGTATACAAAAACCCTGGGAAAAGCATCGGGCTATTTATTTATTTCCAGCACTAAAATAACAAGCATTTTCTATGGTGAGTATAGAATGAAAGAGATCTGTTCCTTTTTTGTAATTGGAGTGGGGTGGCTTAAACCTAGCTCCACAGGAGTAGAAAAAATGCTCATTAGGGCGCTGTTTTCTACTGCTTCTTAGGATGTTTTATGTGCCAATGCTCTTGCATCTTGAAATGACACAACGCGAATAGCATGCACACCTGGCTAACACTCATCTTCAGGATACTGCCTAATTATGTGTTGATGGTAGATTCAATTGGAATTGAATTTGTGTTTAAAGCAATTACAGTCCCAAATCTCATGTTGTCTTAATGTGCCCATGTGACTATTTGGATGAATTGGCTAAAGAGACATGTCTAGGTGCACTATTTGAGTTGAGGACATACGGTAGAAATCAACCCTTTGATTTCATTCCTGTTTAGATCAAGAGTCCCGGGAACATGAAGACACCATGACCACAGAGATCACAGAGGACCAACAGCCAGCAAAACTGTTGCTCCTTCCTAAAGACATTATGAACAGCAAGAAAGCCCTGGCCTTACACAAAGAGAAGCAGAGGAACAAGGGCAGGCAGCGGGTTGTGGGCTCCCCCCTGGATTACTCCCCACTGCCCATTGACAAGCATGAGCCCGAGTTTGTAAGTATTACAATAGATGCATTGCTAATACAATGTGAGCATTTATTTTGGTGCACGTGAATGCACCACTTTTCTGCACAGTGTATTTGAAGATATACATTACCGTATAGATACAGAAGTAATGGCTGGCCTTTAATCCTCACAAAGTCCCTCAGCTTTAGGAGCAACTTGTTTTGTTGTGCAAGGTGGTGACTCACATCTGCCCCCTCTGGCCAATAAATGCATGCTACTTCTACTTGTGTTTTTATTGTCAGCGCATATACAGTACAGTAGTACATGCCATCTGCAATAGCAATGCAATGAAGTCATCTTTCCCTCTAAGGGCCCATGCAGGAGAAAGTTAGATGGGATCATTCAGAGCATGAAGGACACCTCTCGTGTGATGGCGCTGTCTCTGTACCTCCCCAACTGTGACAGAAAGGGATTCTTCAAACGCAAGCAGGTGAGTTTGAGTGGTCTGCGCTAGAAATATCAAAGCTTTAGCCAGTTTACAACCACCATTTTGGGAACAGCATAAATACTGTACATCATGGAGGGGTTTACTCTTATTGTCCTAAATATTGCTTTAACAGTATGTTTATGGATATGTATTGTATAGTTATAATAGGGCCTTATGTTGTATACTGTTGTTGAACTTTAAGGGTGGAGAGAGCCATGGCAAAACACATTTAATTGCATTATATTGTACTCAGTGAGAAGCATATGACAATAAAGTGAATTTGAATGAATCAGTATGACGACCATGTTAAAAAAACATTTATATGCAGTGTGTATAGGATTGACATGCATGTGTTTGGGTTCTAAATTGGAGTGATGTTTTAGATGTATAATACTCCACTGTACACCAACAAACTATTCCTTTACTGTTCACCAAACGTCACCCAGCCTGTTTGTTGGCCCACAGTGCAAGCCGTCCCGCGGTCGCAAGCGAGGCATCTGCTGGTGTGTGGACAAGTATGGCGTCCAGCTCCCTGGCACAGAGTACAGCGGCGGGGACATTCAGTGTAAAGATTTGGAGAGCAGCAATAACAACAATGAGTGATTGGAGAGCGGCAGGAACTCTGTTTACCACCCATCCCTAACCCAGACAAGCCCCACCCCCTCCAGTTCACCTCACCCTGACCCCTACCGCCACCTGACACAAGGCCCATACACCCTCCTCCCCCAAACCACACCTGCCTGCTCTGCCCTCCAGTCACTTAGAGAGATTTCTTATGTTTATGGCGTGTTTTTATATTTTATTTTATTTCTAAAACAAAGTCTCCCAAATGAGAGATATTTTATTATTTTGCGATAGGGGGCTGTTTTGTTGGGTAACCATACCCCCCCCCCCCCCATGTGCCTCCACCCCTGCTACAGATTCATGAAAATACAGAAATATATGCACATGAATTACAGTATATATTTTTATAGAAGTTTGGTTTCCATTACACTGCTTCTCGCGTAAAATTAACACGAAGTCCATTGTGTAGAAGCATAACATAAGGCACATGGATTCCAAACAGAGCTATGGTAGCCTTTCATCAAGACACTGAACTGATGTCTGAGGAGATAGCTTTTGATGATAATTCATTCATTTGTCTTTTTTTTTCTTTGTTTTTTTAAGAAAAACATTAGAAGCATGGGATAGTGGTGTGCTATAACAGCTGACTCTATCCGGTTCTATCAGAGCACTTATGAATAGGGGAACCTGCTTAAATATGTCTAACTTCACAAAATGTGTATGTGTGAACGTTATGTGTGTGTACAGTATGTGAGATGGTGTATTTGTACTATGGAGCCTATTACAAAAGAATGTCCTTTTATTTGTTTTTTTTTTTGGTCAGAACAATAACTGCTAGAGCTTGAAACGGGCGCAGGGCTGGTCTTCTCTTACTAGCCAATGTATATTTTGTCTCGAGACACAGAGAGGTTAAGCAGATTATCACAGATGAACCTTTGCAAGTGGCTCTTTGACATGTAGCTAGCCTGATATGCCAACTGTGCCTATTGGAACAGACACTGCCATGCAGGGCGACACTGAGCTTCACAGAGAGCGTCGACACTGCTGGTGAAATAAATGTTAAACTGACTTCTTATTTTCAGTGAAAGTGACCTGGCTCGCTCATCTCCTATAAGACTATGACGACGTTAAATGTTAATGACATTGGTCAGTCAACAAACACTATATTTAACACAATATGTGTTGTTTTCTGACAGATTAGGTCGAGCGTGTTCACCAGTAAGGCCAGTCGTTTCTCTGCTTCAGTTGTGTGATATGTAGTTGTGTATGGTATTGTTTGTGCTGTTTCCTTTGCCTTAGTGAAGTAACGACTTGCCCACTCTTGAGCCATGTTCCTTTTCCAAGAGATTTTCCCTCAATACCGTCACTACAGTGTAACCGTGGTGCATTACATTTTACTATAGTTACTAAATGTTTTGCCTCTAGAAACAAACAAACGACGGCAATTTATTGATGCTTGATTGAAAAGCAAAATGTTTGTAGCCTAACAAATTGTCTAGCTCCGTGTAGGCAGGAATTATTTGAAAACAGGACATTTAGATTTGTCTTGCATGTGTGTCTATGACATTGACTTATCGATAAAACTTCTTACAGTAAAACAATACAGATATAGCATTGGGAAGCTGTAAGCAGGTTTTCTTCTTTTAAAGGGGGCTGGGTGACAGATGATAACATGGTTACCCTTTAAACAGTCAAGTCACGGTGCCTTCATACATGCACATACTGTATGTTTAAATAGTGACGTGAAAGTATGTGGAAAAGATAGCGCAGTTCGATTGTTTCATTTTTATGGAAATAAACAGGTTTAGTTCTGACATAGAAAAGAATGATGAATGTTAGGTCCTACAAATGGTGTCACGGATGCATTGCGAATCCATTACAATCCTTCCCTGACCCCCCGAGGTCAATTCTGGACAAGAGTGATTTGCGAGGAACGGCTGTGCAACTGCAGCTATTTTAACCTCTCTCTTCTCTTCCTTCAACAACCAATAAGCTAAGATAACTGTGTTTTCATGTGACTGCCAATGTATATGATTGCCAGCGGGTGGAAGCCAAAGGATGTCAACATTTTCACAGGTGGTTGGGTGGTGGAGGGTCGGCGGCCTGCTCCCCTCTCCTTGGGTTAGCAAGCTGCTCCCTTAAGTAGGAGAGAAGCCATTTTCTTAAGAACAGCAGAAATAATGGCTTTCAAAATGGCTTTCTGGTTGTGAAGGTAAAAAGCAAGACCCCACTTCCTACATCAAATTCCAACCACCATGTTAAAAAAATAAAAAAAAAATAAACAAAAAAAACCCAGAAAGCAGCTTGCACTTATTTCACTTATTCAACATTGTTACTGAAACACAATGACGTCCTAAGATGTGGTGTCATGAAGTTAATGAGGGGGGAAAAGACAACACCATCAAGCTAAATAATGTGTTATCTTGTTTTTACCGTGCTTTGAGCTCATTTCTTTTGTTAGCAGGGGCTGTGCGACCCATTGCCTGGATTGACCTCCCATACAACAACATCCTTTAGGGGAATTAGATAGAACGTTAACATATACTAGCAGTGGCAGATGCGCTCACAGAACAAAGCATACGCAAATCTGTGGAATAAACGGAGGTAAATGAAATGAGAGTTAGCACCATGGGCAGTGGTTATAATCAGGGCTTAGCCACTTACCCAGTATGGGGTCACCAATCGCATAATAATAGATTCAGTTAGTATTACAGTTACAGTTACCTGGACTCTTAGCAATCTGGGGAACGCAATACTTCAAACAGGGACAAGTTTTATTATCTATTACAACGTTAGGTAAAGCGTATGCGTTCACCTTAAATAGATGTTCTCATTACTTTATGAGAAGACAAGTATATTTAAATATAATATAAACATGTGAATACCCTAATAATACTTTAGATTTTCTCTTGTGGTTGTTTGGAAGTTTGTTGAGTAAAAACTAAGGTTTGATTTTTACCTGTTTGGGTGTACTGCATTCCTCTGATTCCTGACTTGGTTTAAACTCATATTCACATTTCATACTATGGTAGTACATTAGCTACAGGTTTTTATTTCCTTAATGCATAACTTTTAGTTTTTTTAATTTTTTTTTACTGGAAGAAACTAGACCGCAAAGTAAATGGTTATCATAACGTGGTGTTCACTGGCTTTGTGAAATCAACATATTGGTGGCAGATAGTTAAAAAAATATTAAATAAGGTCAGCATTTGGAACTGCACAAAACATAAAAAAAACAAAAAATCTCAAATTATTAAAGTGAATATCACTGTGTAATATTTATTCAACTTGTAATTTATGTACTCTTTTAACATTTGTCCTTTTTTTTGTTTTTGTTTTTTGTTATGACAAAGCATTTATTTAAATAAAGTTATGTATTCATTTAAGCACTTTAGCGAAGTTGTATTTTTGGGGTTGGGATTCAGATTTTAAATATAGTAGCTTCATCGTACTGCACCGTTAAGGACTTTATTACTTTAAGCCCTTAATTTCCTTTTTCATTTTAGCCACAACGAAAAGTAAAGAAGCATTGTTGTTAATAAAAGTATAGTGAGTCAATCTGGAGAAAGCTTGTTCATATTTGAACTCAATAAGAAAAATCTTCTCCCTTCATTGCAATAGAGTGCTTCCTCAGAAGCTCCACCTTACACTTTGGAAATGCACTGCCAAGGTTAGGACAGTGTTGTTTGTGGCCTGCACCTAGCGCCAGTCTTTGACGTTCTGCTGCCCTAGACAAAACAAAAAATGTCGCTTTGGGAACAGTGTAAAATAAGCTTTTAACCTATGTCAATGACCCAGCCTAGGCAGCTATACGCTGGTACATTTCACTAGCGTATCCTTCTAAGTGTGTGCTGTTAACATATCCTGTAGGCTACTTCCACACAGCCCTGGCTCCGTAAATAGGAACATAAAGTGGCACAGTATAGATTGGTTCTGCAATTCATTTTAAATGTGGGGGTGGCACTGCGACAAAGGAATATTGTTTCGGTTTGAGCTCAAAGTTATCAAGTTAGAATGACTGACAGCCTGCTGTACCTTTAACTAATTTATTTTATTTACAGCTTTAAGCTGATCAGGAGCACGCAGCCAATTGTTAAAATGCCGCCTCAAATTCATTCCACCATAGGCGGCAGCCTAGTCTTGCCTAATGGGCGGGCCGGCCCTGTCTGCACCACTGTGTGTTTCTATTTACAGAGCCAGGGCTGTGTAGTAACCCCGCAATGTTTTTCAGCATGCACAAAGGAAGGACATCTGGCGGACCATTGCTGAATTAGACAATTATTATTATTACTAAAAACTAAATATATTATAATCATTGACTAAACCTTTCACTGTCGAAAGTCAGTTCCAACTGATATTTGACATAAACAGATCTCGCGGCAAGTGTTAGATATAAAACTAAGACATTAGAGGGCAGAGCAAGAGACACGAGATCTCCATAGTGCACAGGATGTGACTATGTACAGCGTAACCCAAAGGCAAGTCACCTGGTTTTCAACACTATAGTCAAAACAGACTGCACAGGAGCAAGGAAGTCATTTAACATAAGCTTGAACTTAAAGAGGGAATAAACTCCAGTGGGACTGGCTCACCATTCAAATAGCGGGAAGAAGGGGGTCTGTAGCCTGCAGCAGCCCTCATCATCTTATGGAAAACGTATCTTTATCACCACTTAAAGGCGGAGTTGACTCTGAGACACACAGGCCCACTCAAGTGTGCGTGCGCACGCACACACACACACAAACGCATGCACGCACACGCAAACGCACGCACGCACACACATACGTCATTTGTTTCTCTCTTCTCTCTCTCTTTGGCCTACCTGGTAATATAATTGATAATATAACATGCACCTATTCCCATCTGTATATCTCTCTCATACACAAAATGCTCTAGTACAGGGGTCCTTCAGGCTCTATTATGGTATGTCTGGTCATCTTTACTCCTCAATGAGCTCATGGAAGTGACAGGACTATGGGCACAACCGATTAACCCCCTGGGGTCGCTAAGCAATGGCAGATGTGTGTGAATGACGCTGGGTATAAGAAAAAGGCAATGGAGTGCTCAAACATTCTCATTCTCATGGCCCCTACACAGGAGTGTGTGTGTGTGTGCGTGCGTGCGTGCATGCGTGTGTGTGTGCATGCATGCACGTGTGTGTCAGCAGGCGGGGAAGGGGGGTTGCGGGGGGTAAAATACTTCAACTTTGAGGAGGAAGAAACATGTAGGGACTTTGATTTGTGAGGTAGTGAACATAACAATTACTATTTATCTTCAAAGGGACTGACAACTGCACTTATGACTTCAAAGCGTGCATGCCCCTTTTATTACATAATTAGGTGGACAACTTGGTATAGCTACGTCTAATCCCGACGTGCACGTCTCACCCCTTATGGGTTCTTGCCCTGCAGTGTGTAGGCCTGCAAGCCAATGCATTCGTGGAGTGGCTTCTACAGTAATGTGGTGCAACCATGAAGCGCAACCTTCTACTTCAGGGGAAACACAACCTCTTTGCCTGTTCTGGTTTGATGCCGCAGTGTCATTATTTTTACGTCAAGTGTAAAGCATGTTGGGGGTCGGTTTGGCTAGCTTTTGCATCTCTTTTACATGCCCTTAATTGTACTGTAGCTCAAACCATTGCACGTGACTCGTAGGGCCACTGATGGGGCATTTAAAGGCATAAACTTACAAATGGCATGCAGCTGTTTACACTGCTAAAAAGGGATCTTTGCAAATCACTGCTTGTGTTCTAGTATAATGCTATATCCTAACGGGCTAATGGTGGTCTTTTTATCACTGGAATAGAGATGAAAGGAGATTTGAAAGAATGCACAGCAGTTGGGAGTGAATGATTTAGTAGCGGGATCCTCCAATGTTGGAGGTACTGTAGGAGACAACAGACAAGTGTCTGCTAGTTTTCATCCAAGCCCTTTCATCAAAGTTAGGCTTAGACCTGGAATCCCAGATGTAGTGTTCTACTGTGGAGCGGATGTCACAGTGTGGAACAGAGCTGTGTATTTAGCAAATGCAGCTAACTGTGATGGACATAAATACTTCCTTTAAGGCTTTACCTTTTAATGTGTTTTGTCTTCAGTCCAGCAGTCAGAGAACATATCATACTTGTACACAGTCTGTTTGTGACGCTGGTTCGGGAATGAGGGACTTTCCAAGCGAAAAGAAAAGTCATACATTAAATGGAAAATAGGCAACACACAGAAGATGTTTAGTCTGAAACCAGTCAGAAAGAGGTAGTTAAGAGAGATTTGAAAGTGGACAAATTAAAACATTCTGTTTACCACAAAATATCACATAATTTAATTTTTCAAGCTCCAGCTCTATGTTTTGACACCACTAAGCTCTATAAGATACAGTTGGAAATGTAACCTATATTATAATTCAAATACTAGACACTATCTTGTTTGACAATTTGTAATGTTTCAATGCATTTAAATTGTGGTCACAATTACACATTTAAGAAATAAAAATAAAAATGTGTTATTCATTTAGTGAATGTAATAATGAATTGCCAGGTTATTTAATATTATACATACCATACAAGTTCATAAAGTAAAGTCAATAAGATGTGGTAATACTTTTTGCACAGATGTTTTATTAAACAGTCCTTTACATTACGTTGGAAAGAAGTTTCAGTTGGGAATGTATGAGTTACAAGATGCCTATCTCAGTGAGCACAAAATTAGTTTAATAATATGAATGCATTAGCCTGTATTATATTACATTTCTAAAGTCTGGGAATTGTCAGTAGCTGTTAAGGCAGACTTATTTATTTAATAAATCTATCAACAAGCGCATGTGAATGTATGTTTTATATGAGTGTGGAGTATCACATTATTTTCTTTTTTCTTTTTTAGTTCTGAGCGATTGCATGTGATTGCGTGCATCTGTCGTCATAAAAGGCATATATTTGTAGACTTGGGTTGGTTTATTTTTAGATACCATAACCCACTTAGTATCACATTTGTCAATGTCAGCCCCCTGTCCTGATAGATCCTCATGTCAACACTTCATTAGTAACCCCCTTAACATACACATGTACATGCATGCATGCACACACAAACACACACACACACACACACACACACACACACACACACACACACAATGCAGATGGATTAGCAGTTTTCCGCAAATACAGAATAAATAAACAGAACATATGGAATAAACGTTTAATCTTTCACATTTTCTTCTACATGTAATTTTACAGCCATTGTGGTGATTTTGCTCATGATCAATTAAAGTAATAATGTAAGAGGCAAATAGACTTTATGTAAACACTGTATGTGTGAAAGTATACATTATACTGAACAAAGTATGGGACTATTAAAGTGAGAAAAGAGCTCACATGGAATGTACAGCTTTACCAAAATAGTTTGGCAAAGATTACGCATTTGAATCTCTGATATATCAGGATTAGGCAGGACACCTTGAGTCACAATTATCTTGCAACGACAAAGGTTGAATAAATAGTCGGGGATAAGACAGGCAGCTGGACAAACAAGAGCCCTATAGGCCTGATCCAATCACATGCAGTGACCGGACTGGGCCATATCCATTAATAGCATTATATAGATGCATCAGGGTGCGTATGACCTTCCATTCCTCCAAAGGCACATACTCATACATACACATGCACACATACAGTATTTCTCCATACAGGCATGCAGGGCTTCCAAGCCATATACTGTAGACAACACGACATACAGACAAAAAGCACATTCAAAATTCCCTCTTAACAGCAGGAATAATTAGCCTGGTGTCACTAAACCTAAAATACACTTTGTGAATAAGGTCTGGTTAAGTTCCATTTGCAAGCGATCACAGCCTCCTACTGGGCATAGACTTCAGAAACTTTTGAACAGCGCTGAACCAATCGGTGCAATTTTTAGCGATATAGAAACACGTTTGACTTCAATGTCATCTCACTAACCCACCCTGTTTGGACCGCCAGCAGCATAGGTCTGCAATACAAGCTAAATGAAATGGAGCTGGGAGCAATAGTCGGGCAGAGCCAGGCTAAAGAATCATATTAGTAGTGTTGTTTTCCATATTGTTTAGCATTACGTTTGAAAGACACTATTTGGTTACAGGAGCAGTTTGTTCTTTTTACATCTCGTATGATGTTGTTTGTGGGTGATGGGTGTTTAAACAAAACCTTTAGATAAGAGCTGGTTTCAAAGGTAATTTGAGTAGAATTATTTTTTAATTTTGGTTGCCAAAATTGTGCTTAATCTTGCAATTGTTTTGAAAATTTGTTCCAGAAATTGTCTTTCTAAAAAGGCCTTAGCAAATACATACACACATTTTGCTTTAAACATCTCCCGTTTATACAGAAAAGAAGTCCCCCCATTTTAGGACTAAGTCTCCTCCCCCCCGCCCCCAAACCCTGTTGTCTGTGGTTAGAGACCATGTTTTCTCCAGCTCTAGCAGAGGGCTACTGCTGTGGGCAGCGGCATGACATCCTCCTGGAATTGGTTACAGTTTGGGTCCCCTCGAACCCTGGGCGATGTCGGGAGCTGGACCCCCGTCAACCGATTAACACACCAACACTCCCCTCGCTGGCCATGTGTGGATATGTTACACTGAAACACACACACACACACACACACACACACACATGCACACACACACACACACAGGCACGCACGCACAATGCACACAATAACAAGACAGGCTGGAACATACTGGAAAGCTGGGCGGAGATAATCTGCATGTGCTTGTGTGTGTGTGTGTGTGTATATGTGTGTGTACATGTACATTCTCAGGGCTGAGAGCTGGGGGCTTCAGGGTGGGTCAGCACTGCCCAATCACAAACCAATACCCAGGACATACCCCCAATGACAAAAACACCAACACTCCACTCATACCCTCACACACACACACACACACACACGCAACCCCTTAAAAAATTAGGTCATAATTGAAACAGACACAGTTTATGCCACAAACAGCGGGTCAGGAGAATAGAAGAAGGGTTTATTTTGGGAAGGGGGGAATTGCTTGGGGAGGGGGCAGTTGAAAAGAATGAAAGGTCTGCAGGAGGGTATAGTGTGTCTCTGTGGACTTCATTTTGTTCCGTCAATGAGGAGGAACTAAACAGTGACAGTTACAATAATGACTCAGCGAGGAGGGAGGAGCTCTAGGGAAGTACAGTGGGGGCCGTGGTCGCGTCCTTGTTCGGTGGCAAGACAGCAGAGGGCCCTGCTTTAGGAAACGGATGGTTCCTGTTTACATGTGCCGCTCTCAAAGCGGTGTTCCGCTCTCACCCGCTCTAATGTGAAGGACAAATAAATAACGACATGCGCTGACATGTGAACCTGTCCTGGGCTCTGTTCACCACGTGTGATTTAGCTAGTTAGGACAGACTTGCACCTTTCGTAGGAAGGGCAGCAAATGTACCCATTTCTCATCTGATTAGGAAATCTTCCAGTGAAATGTGTCAAAAACATTCACAGCCTCGGTATTCTGGACCTGTACAGTACAACAATAACCCCTGTTGTTGTCATTTAATAGGGTCTACATGTCGGATGTGTGTGTGTTACAGGTGGGGGTGTGTACATGTAAGAGAGAACTAGAGGCAGTTCAGATCATAATGGCAGTACTGCCAAGACGCCTGGCCTTGCGTGAAAGAGGTGTGGTGTAGAATGAATGGTTTGGGCTTCATGGTTTTTACCAGCTTGCTACCAGTCTGCTACTGAAGAATGGGCGTGAATGTTCCTGTGCCTCTGTCTGTGTGTGTGTGTGTGCGTGTGTGTGTGTGTGTGCGTGAAAGTAAGAAGAGGGGAAATCCAAGAGAGAATTTTCTGCAAAACAAATGATCCAATGTGGCTGTGTGTGTGCGTGTGCGTGTGCGTGTGCGTGTGCGCGTGTGTGTGTGTGTGTGTGTGTGTGTGTGTGTGTGTGTGTGTGCGCGCGTTTGTGCACTGTATGTGGGTGCGTGCGTGACAGTGTGTGTGGGAAAAAGAGACAAGGATTGCAAAGAAAAGGAGGGAAAATAAGAGCAAAAAGACCCAAAACAAAGGGAGAAATGTAGGCTTTGTCATTGGGAGGGGTTATACTTCTTGCTAATATGGTGAAAAGTACCAGAACATGTCCTTTCTGTAGCAGTGCTACTACTGGGAGAATACTGGCATTTTCTCCATAAAATGTGTTCACATTACAGATGATTACAAATTTTACAAGACAGTTTGGACATTTTAAAGAACTACTCCGAGAATGTCACACAGACATTTATGAGACAGTGTTCTACTACACAACTTTCATGGTCTGATTTGATTAGTTTGTGTGTGTAATAATACAGCACTATGTGGTGTGGCTTACCTGTTTCTGATTGTACAGTCCATATCGGTCACAGTTAGGGAATTTGAGCTCATAAAGGTTGTCCAGAAGGCCACTGTTATCCTGGAAGGTCATCTTTGAGATCTCCTCCAATACCTGGTCTAGCTCCTGCTCACAAAGGCTCTGAAAGCACTGAGGGAATACTAATAATACTTAGTTGAAAACTGTAATGATAATAGTAGTTTATGAATGCTTCTGCTGTAACCTTACCTTGTGAGTCATTCACAGAGAACATATGCATACTTGTACTGCATGGTAAGAAAAACATCTAAATAAATCTAATAAACAGAGGTGTACTGTAACTGACAATTAATGCAATGGCGTATTACGGCAATTGGAGAAAAACTTTTGTTTTTTAACTGAGAAATTAAAATAATACATTGATAAAAAACAAAATCACAAATTTTACTTGAAAAAACACAGATATTCTCTGAGATTATAAACTTGTACAATTACAAAAACTATTATTTAAATGCTTTCGAACAATTAACAATGCCTCAGCTCTATAATCCCAGTCATAGATTAACAGTATTTAAAGAGTAACTAAAACCTTCAATTTTTGTATTAGGGGTCCAAGCAGCGAAGCTGCTGGATCCCTATTGTAATTGATTGAAATTATTATTATTGTTTCCCATTCTGCCATAAAACTACATGGGCAACAACAACTATACAAACTACAGACACCAAACTTTGCAGATATATCCCAAACGCGTTTAAGATCTCCCGAAAATAATATTGTATCCAGACACCTCTAGGTGGCGCTATAACAACCACATTTACATTTTCGCTTATACAGTAGCTGGAGAACCGTATGGGCTATAAATAAGCTTCATTATGATCCACATGTTCCCTGAAGGCTCCCGAATCGAATGGGCATAGTCGCGCACATTTCCGCCTGGAAAAATGTTCCGCCATTTTGAAAAAAATAAATGTTCATGCAAAATTAACTAGGCCGAGGCCGTTCATCCAATTTTTACTGTACAAATCTATATCCTATATAATCTATACACCATGCCGACAAAAAGTTGTATGAAGAATAATGATCTGACTGGCCAAAATTACTGTTTCGCCAATATTTTCTGATTTCCATGTCCAAACTTAATGAAAATGTATGATAGTAATCAGAACAACATTCTTTAGAAGCACAAAACATTTGGTCAAATTGCATCCCTAGGGGGCGCTACAATTGACAGATGTCAATATATCAAGAACTGTTTTAGATAAAAATCTGAAACTTGGCACACTTATACATGTCCCAATGTGATTACATGTCCTCGTGTCAATTGGCTGAATTGCCAAATTAACCGCTAAACAGCCAATGAGAATTCAGCAGTCAATATTGGCCAGTGGGAATGGTTGATCATATTAAAACTTTATGTGCTTATTTAGTGTAGCACATGAACAGTACAATTTAAATTTAAAACATTTTGGCCACAAGGGGGCGCCATAATAAGTACATTTGCATGTTTGCTTATATCTCAGCAACCACATGTGTCAGATCAAAACTTTTTGTTACATTTGATTTCTTATATTGTACTAAATCAAATGGGCTCATAACCTGCATCTTTCACAGCCAAACTTTCCCTGCTTTTACATTTCCTGAAATAGGTGTGAAAACGAACTTGTCTGAGGCACTTTACTCAATCCTCATGAAATTTGGTGTGCCTAATTTCCTAACCATGCTGATCAAAAGTTAAATAAATAATTTTAATTGGTTAAACTGTTTTTGCGTTATGAGCCATTAAACTTGTAAGGCATTTCCCATATTGACTCTACTGCCAATATCTTCTGATGTAAACATTCAAAATCTATGAAACTGGAAATACCTCATCCATCCTAGTTTCTGTGGAAGATCCTAAAATGTGGTGAGATTCCATCCATAGGGGGCGCTATAAACGGAACATTTCATTTGAGAAACGTATTTTATAGAGATTGACCACAAGGGGGTGCAGATTTACACTTTGTTTCATTTTTGTAATTTGATGTAATAGCACAAATGATCCAGAAGATGGCAGTAGACCTTACAAAAAAATGTCTGGCTAGCCAAAGCAATGACACCACTAATGTTATGTTAGTCATTTTGATCAGGACGATTTGTAGCTAGACAACAATGACGATGGAAAAGAAAGGAAAATATTAGTAGTTTCTTTTGATAACACTTGCTTTTTTGATTTGATGGAATATTGAGAAATTAACAATCTGACACACTTTCGGTAAATATTTATTGTTTAGCTCTAATTGTTTTGTAGTTAATAATGTGAGATGGGTAGGTCAGGCTATGGGTCTGTCTGGCTTAACAGGATATGGGAGTTGAACAGGATTTCTGTCCACTAAATATAAAACTTAATTATCTTCAAATCCATGGCTCTTTATTGTATCTGAAAAAAATGTTGCTCTACAAAGTTCGCATTGTGTGGTCCATTCCACTGCGTTTAACATTGGTATAATTCCACATTTTATTTCTGTTGCTGAGGACGCTATAACGCTTCGACAGAAGAGTTGATGCGACTGCTGCTGTTCTGCTTGGACCACGATGATCGCCGCTTGCGGCTATATTATTTTAAATATTTTTGTTTGTGTTTCATTAAGTATTTATAATATTATCAGAACTCAGAAATCACGTCGAAACAGTTTTCCCAATCAACAAGTGATGACTAATGTAAATAAAGTAATAAAGTAATAATATATAAACTTGATGTGTAATAGGCGTATATAAGAATATGTACTGGCTACTACAATTTAAAGACAGGATTTTGCAACTGAAACATCTTATTATGACTAGGATATTAGTAATTAATTAATGGTAAAATGTATCATGGTGATTGTAATGGTGATTGTAATGGGTCTTTACAGCAGGCAAAGCTGCCTGCTGTAAAGACCCATAATTCACTTTGTAATTAAGGTCTAGCCACACTTCATTGCTCCTACTGGGTATAGACGATAAGTACATTTTGAGTTTAACCAATCGGCATTGCTTCAACTGTTTTAATCACTATAGGTCTAGTTCTACCAGCATTTCCAAAAACGATGGATTACATCGTCATCTCACTAACCCACACAGATTGGACCATCCAAGAAAACGAGTGTCACAAATAGACATTTAACAACACATTTTATAAGGCATCCTTACGTAAATTGCAAGGTCAGCCAGTAAGCATCACTGATATTTATCTGATTAAGTTATGCATGGACTACATCATCTCAGCAGGTGGTCATCACACACACAAGCACACACAGGGATAAAGACAGGGAGAGAGAGAGAGAGAAAGAGAGAGAGAGAGAGAGAGAGAGAGAGAGAGAGAGAGAGAGAGAGAGAGAGCAGCACTGCAGTCATTCACGTGGCCTTGATGGCTCAATCCCACTTTGGCCATTGACATTTGTTGATGCAAGTTTTAGACTTTTTTTTCAATGGCCGAGCTGCTATGACACATTTTACGTCATATAGATCTCAGCGTGCCAAATATCAGCAGCGGTAGTTCAAGCACACAGTAAAATTAAAATTTGGAGCTGAAGCAGTTTTACTACCGCAGATGTAATATATTCATATTCAGCCCAACTGCCTATGATTACAAACCCCTGCTATGCCTGGACACTGTCGGAAATTCATTTTCGACAAATGTAACGAAGACAAAATAAGCATTTCATTTTAAATTAGCATTCAGGTTGTTATATTGCATTAAATACATTAGTGAAATTGCGTCTTTGGTATTACTGCATACCAGTGTAAGACACTGTTTACCGGGATGGCATGTGGAACTCAGATTGGCCCAGGAGGAATTTGTTGGCGAATTGGAGCTTGGTAATAATTTTAATGTTTACATTTTTATGGCCTCAAATATAGAACATACAGCATGTCCGGGAAAAAGAGGATGTATAGTCAGCCTAGTAGTACGATATAATTCAACATCTAAAACCTTTGATGGGCAAGCTACCGATACTGTTGCAGTATATGGCTAGTAGCAGTTATCCATGTTGTATAATAATACAATAATAACATACCAATAAACAATGGGAGCACGTCCTTTGGTAAAACGACTTTTATGAGAATTTAAATAACAAAAACAAGCAACTTTGTAATCAATTACCTTCACTTATAGACACAGTAGCTTCTCCCGCAAGCAGCAAGCTATAGTTCCGTACTACACAGCACTGAGCTTGTGGGGAGTCTCATATTAGCTGAATATATACTATTGTTTATATAAAAATAGAAATACACAATTTCAAGGCAACTATGGCTGTTGTGCTTTCTCTGATATAATTGTATAGATTATATCTCATATACAGTGAAAAAAACCTTATGTCAACAACCGATTTGTTGATTTGTTGCATCAAATCTCAAAATGGCACCCATAGCTTGCATCAACTCATGTAAAATTGTTGACCCCTTGGCGCCTGCACACAATCTACGTTAAGCACAGATGCACACCTACACACACACAAGTGTGCGTGCGTGCGTAAGATATTTGTGTGTGTGCGTGCGTGTGTGTGTGTGTATGCTATGTGTGTGTGTGTGCCTGTGTGCGTGCGTACGTTTATCCTGGTGTGTCAGGCTGCCTGTGCGATCAAAGGGCCCAGGCCCTCAGATTAGTTGGCCCAACATGAGAGAAGCAGAGAGAGGGTGGGGGCACTGCCTGCCACGGCCCTTATCACGCATCTGAACATAGAAGATGGAAGCTCTAGTAAACAGGTAGACAGGCTGTGAGTGCCACAGGGGGAGTTTGTGGTAAAAAACTGCGGCCCCCCCCCCCCCCCCCCCTCTCTCTCTCCAAGCTAAAGCTTGTTATATATATAAATAATAATATCTCTGCAAGTTTTACATTTCTGTATTATTGAAGCCATATTTAACCGTAAGATCCTTTGTACACAACAACCAGTGTCATGATCATAAAAGCCATTGGTTGCACCGTGACCCTATCTTTGTGGCGGAGGTGCCTGGGGGGCACTCTGTTTACACGATCTCCCCCGACCACACACAGCGGAGAGCGTCTACGTCACCCCATGCCTCTGGATGGCGTCTGGCTACACAAGCGGGATTTTTTTAGTTTTTACCAAACTGGTTCTTTTGTTGCCTCTTACTGCTAATTGTTTTGCACCCTCTAGCTTATGTTCTGTTGGGGTTTTTTTTCTAAGAAAGAGCAAGTTCAATGAGGGAGAAAATTCCGGCCTGGACATCAGTGTTCATTTACATTTACATAGTACATTTGGGGCCCCTTCTCTAGCCCCTTGGGCTCATGCTCATTTGCATTAAACACAAGTAATATCTTATGTTTTAACATGTCAGACAATCGAGGCTTTTCAGGAAAGGCTTGTTCTGTGTATAACTGCCTCACATGTTAGACTCATAGAGACAAACATGGAAGGGTTGTTAAAAATGAGTGTGTGCATAGTCTTCAGATGGGATTAAACTGCTGACACGCATTCCAGTGTGCACAGGAAATCAAACCCAAATGCTTTAACTGAGATGTCACCACTATACAATGCATATAGAGAGTAGTGTTATGAAAGAGCACAATTGGGTGTGATCCAATATAAAACAATATTAATCCAGCTAAATATGTTTAAAATGTTATACTAGACTGAAATGATCTGTGAAATGCAATGGAAAGTTCTAACTCATCAGTCAAATGTTGCTCTGTGTGAAAATACTGACAGCAGTAGTGTGTCATTTCAGTACACTGTATAAACTAAATGTCAACATATCTTGTTGACAATATTTATTTACCTTTTCAGCTATATATTGTATATTGTTAGACAAAAATGTAATATAAAATTATATCAAATCATTTTCTACAGTAATCGTTCATAACATTTAAGTAAATTATAGCGCACTGAACATATTGATTGTGATATGATCTTCCTTACTTTAATTGCATTGTGCATTGAAACATCACAGATTTCACAATTTTCAATCATTATCACTAATCTCATGCCATATTTTTGGGCATGTTTGCATGCATGTGTGTGTGTGTGTGCCTGCGTGTTTGTTTGTACATTTTTTTTAGGGAGCCAGTTGCCCAGATGAGGGCACTAATGTACCAGCGGACGGCATCAACATCTGCCTTCTTTGACCGCTGTGAGCTGCCCTCTATCACAGTACCAAAGATGTCCTGTTCCCGATAGGTGTCACTGAGTCAACGGAATAGTTTTTATAGTCTTTTACAAACACGAGAATTAGAAGATAATAAATATTTAGTCATTTTTGGTTTCAGAATGGATATTCAAGGTGTATTTGTGTATATTTGTATTTATATATTTTCAGAAGTTTGACCCATAACTGAACTTGCACAAGGAAGAAAGCAAAGGATTCTGTCCTGACCTGGGGCTGTCGTTGGACCCTTGATTCCTCTGCCGGGTTTATCTTCATCCTGGTCCTCAGCTCATTCTGGTGTTGAAGCCTGGCTGACACCTTGGGCCATTGCCGATGATCCTTGGTTGGTCTCTTCTCAGGTGGAATCTGTGTACCATGCACATCTATAAGGACGTGCAGACACACACACACACACACATACACACACACACACACACACACACACGCACACACGCACACACGCACACACACACACACATACACACACAGACACGTAACTAAACCATGCACTATACACTTGAGATGGATATTTAAATAATGCCATACTGTACTGTAGGAACAGTAGACATGTTAGTTCCTTATCTACAGTAGCTAGACCCATAGTGTTTGTATTGGCACAGCTGCAGTAGAGGTTCTAGCCTGTATGGCTCCCTGCAAACCACCCCCAAAATGCGTGGAGGTGTCTTGGTGCTCCAAAATTTTTTAGAAGTGCCCCTGAATGTGCATATTTACATTTAAATACAGTATATACATCTACAATATGAGAATGAAAACATTTGTTGCACACTTTCATAAAGATGTCATTATGCACAATGTATAAATCTTTCTGAATAGTAAACAAATGTACTATACAACCTCTGTGATTAAATCTACACACTAACACATGAAAGTTAACCAAATCACTAATGTGCTACTTACTGTAGGTTATCATGGTGTTACTA
>JAODOY010024774.1:0-23758 GCA_025399855.1 Forbesichthys papilliferus | reverse complement strand
CAGCACAGAATACGCCTTCTGGAGTGGCCCAGTCAGAGTCCTGACCTCAACCTGATTGAAATGCTGTGGCATGACCTTAATATCCATATGCATGTCTCTCTCTCTTCTTAGAAGCGGTAGAAAAACATCCACACCAGAAGTGGGTTTTAGTGTACTCGTCAGATTAAATGGAAAAGCACAGAGAATGTGGCCCCCAGCAGTGATGACACTGTCCATGACACTATTATACATGTAATTATTGCAGAAAGAGGCTTCAGTGTCAAAGCAATACAATAGCCTGCCTGTATTGTGCACTGATGAAAATACCAGCAAGGACAGCAGCAACTGCATCCAGTGGAACTAGAAGCAACAAGAGGACTTGGAGGATTCAAATGGAGGACAGCCTTACCTTTTGTGATAAGTAACAATTTGCTGTGATCTCTGTAATATTTCTCAAATGTACGGTATATATTACTATTTTCCTTCCTGTAATAAACATGACTTATTCACAGTTTTGGTTCCTTGGGCTGTATTACATATACTTTTCTGCACAATCTAAATTATTTGAACTTGATTGATGTATGATTCAGTGATATCAGTTTGATGGGTTAGCATACACATACAAGCGCCATTGGGAAGTTTTCCCTCCTACTTTGCGTAGACCTCTGATTAATTTAGAAACTATAGCAGCGTTGAACCAATCGGTGTTTCTGCAACTGTTTTGATAGCATCATCTAGCTCTACCACATATTTAGAAACACACTTGACATCAATGTCATCTCACTAACCCACCGTGATTGGACTGCCAGTAGGGTGCCTGTGGAAACATTAATGCGAACAGGGTTTCCAGACTATAATCTCAGCAAAAACAAATTGATCTGAGAGCAGTAGTCGGGTTAGGGCCTAGATAATTTGATTATTTTGAGTCAATATCATAGATTGAAACAATTTAAATAAATAAATCTTAGACTAGTAAGGGTGTCACTGCAATACATCTTACATTATGTCTGGTTAGCTCACCAGATTATGCATTGCACATAGAGATTGCCAGTTCAAATATCAACTTTTAAACAACATTTTTTTATAAACTCTTGGCTCAGTGGACTGATGCATGTCGAGAATTATGTTCTAAGCTTCTTACAGATTGCCATTTAAAAAGCTTCTTACAGATTGCCATTTAAAAATAATAACTATGAATAATAGGAAAAACTGTAATTTAAAGTACAGACTATATATGGCTATTATGGCTCTGTAACTTCACCTCTATGAATTTTAATTGAATATCCCTGGCATAAGGCCAAACGTCCTGTAGACATGTGTAAAGTAGTTGTTGAATAATACAGTATAATATAATACAAAAACAGTGCAAGGACATACTGTATTTTATGTAACCTTTTTGCGGGGGGGTGGGGAGGGGGGTAGGTTTGGGTTTCTGCAGTATGCTACAGTATACTTGCTATATAATCCATGCTAGATGTAATACTGTTAAAATTCATTCTCATAGCATACATATGACCCACTTCTTTTGGAGAGTGTGTCCCAAAAAGTTAAAAACACCACTGGTGTAAGAGCATACTTGAATTTGCTAAATTGTCTAATTTATGTAGTGTGCACATCTGCTAGTAAAATAACCACAAAATGGTGGGAAAAACCAATGTTTCACATTCAAGACGTGTTTGGTGGATTATGTGTCCTGTAAGAGCAGCATGGGCAATTTCAATTTTAAAATTGTGTGGTCTTTAAATAAGGAACACCTGCTTATAAAACTCGTAGATAAACAAACGTGCGTTGCTATATGACTAGTGGGGACCAGAAGAGTATTGCGTGTCCTCTAACACTAACATTGTTTAAGTAGGTCAAGTAGGGAAGTGTCTCACAGCCTTTTCCATAAACCCGCTGATGTAATGCTGACCCACAAAGTAGCAGCAGCTGCTGAGATCAGGGCCGAACCCTCACCTTCATATCCATCCCCTGCCCCTCAAGTTCCTTCAAAGCTCTAAGTATTTTCATTTGCTTTCCTGACACTCAACCCTCTCTTCTGCTGTAAGTTATTTCCTTGTCCTTTATAAACTCAGACTCACCTACAAGTGGTAAACTACTGTCTATTGGTATACTCTCCTAATATTCCTCTTGATGTAGTTTAATCTTGTTTATTTTATTTCTCAATGCTTTATACCACAATAAACAAACATCCACTTAGTAGTCATTTTATGGAAGGAAGCAGCAGATTGTCAAAGATGGACCAAAACATCTTTATTTTTTGCATGAGATGCAGTCAACATAACTTTTTTGCTACAGTAGCATGAGACAGTTGACATAAAAGCATGTGGCTCATGCCAAATGCGTGAGACTGCGTGAGGTTATGTCATGTCATGTTATGTCATGTCATGTTATGTATGCCTGATTATAATCTTGTAAGGTAACATAAAGAAACATTGTTCAGAGCGTGTTGATAGTCACTTGAAATGTCTTAATGAGTGGATTCTCCATATAACTTAAAGGATCTGAACACACACCGTGTCTTGGTGTATCCTGTGATGGTCTGAGTTCAAGCACTGGGGTCTCGTCCTGACAGCAGACCTGATTAGCAAGGCTTTACAGATCAAAACAACAAAATGGGAAGGGAGCATTGTAAACATGCATCCACATCCACCGCTGGACACACATGTATGCGTGTGCGTGGGGTTGTGCTATGACGGGTGTTTGTGTCAGTTTATACAGTTGGGCGGCCACATATACAGTATACCGCAGAGTTGCTAGTTGAATCTATTACAGGATGTACACAGTGCTATGAGTGCGGACATCTACAATTGGTAAATGTTCAGAAACATGAACATATTTGAATTGCATTACCATGGAATTCACTTTCCTGGTCATGAGGTTTATCCTGGTATTGACTTTATTTGGGATATTGTGTTTACACGAACACAAAATTCTTGTGACTCATATATCTGTATACATGATAAATAAATAGTATTGCGGTTACTGCCTTCAATTTGTGCATGTGCCAATTATAATCTGATGTTTCTGTTACTGTTAGCATAACCTTAACCTTAATTTACTTTATTTTGATTGTGGCTATTGAAAATAAGGACACTTTGGCTTAGCTCTAAATTCCAATATCGTGTTATGTTGAAAGACAAAACTCATATGTTTATCATCGCTCTAAGAGTCAGATGCTTTCGTTGCTGCCATTGTAGTGTGTTTCTGTTACATAACCAGACAGAAGCCACGCCTGTAATCAGAATAGTTCAGAAAACAGGATAGGGTGTACACACAACAGTATCCCTTATTTATTTATTTATATATATATATATATATATATATATATATATATATATATTTTTTTTTTTACTTTGATTCTAGCCTAATCCTTCATCTGTAAATGGACTCAGTAAAGGTTCAGTCAGTCATTCTGGAGAAATATTTTTGATATTTGAGCTTTATCAAAACAAAAACACCTCTCCCTTCAATGCTTTCAATGCTCTCTCAGAAGCAACCTGAACACATACTTTGAAAACACATTGCAAAGGCTAGGATTTTTTTGTGTACGGTCTGCACCACTTTGTGTTAACAGGGCAGGGCTGTAGAAACACTAGATTATTTTTATTAGCATGCACATGGAATGGGCTACTAGCAAGTAAATATTTTCTGAATTCGTCAAAAATGTATTAGTTTAATAAATAAACAAAGTAGCTTTATTAGATATCTCAGCCAATCATCCATGCAAACAAAAAGGACGTGGGGAGGGGCTTCCAATCCACAATCAGATTATATTTTGTTCTGTTGTCTGTTTTGTAATGTTGACTATACCTTTAAGTGGACAACTTGACTTGATTCAGCATTCACACAGTCACACTGGATGGTGGACCAATCAGTGACCAGTGGGGGTGGCTAAATGCAATGACAATGCTGTGCATTGAAGTCAATTGTTCAAAATGGTGGTAAAACTAGATTAAGTGCCACAAGCAGTTGGCCAATAGTTTCAGAACTAACCAGAGGTCTAGGCTCAGTAGGATGCACCAACTGCAAACATTCCCAATGGAGGTTGTCTAAATTATTTTGATACAAAATATAAAGCCTTTTTAAACAACACTGTCAAATAAAAATGACAAAATACTACTTGAAATACATGTATAATAAATACTGCCCATCCCTGCATACAGTGTCTCATAAATCATCAATAAGGTTTACCAAAACCAGGATAAGAATGTATCCGTGTTTCTGAAATCTGAATAAGATTTTTAAAAAAGAGTCATTGTGTTATGTTACATAACAATACAAAAAACAACAAACAGAAATAGCACCTTTTATAACTAAACTATTTACTGTATGTGTGTGGTGCTATTTAAAGTATGTGTTCGTGCATATGTGGGTGTGAGTGTATACAGTATGGTTTCACTTAGATTCCTTGCCCTTATATTCAGTCATCTTAATGACTAACACATTCTCTACATTTAAACACACACACACATGCATAGAATATGTTTACTGCACAGTTGACAGTGAGGCACTGCATTGTTTTATTTGGGCCAAAATTAGATTCAGATGTGTTGAATGGTTCATATAAACAATCTGCAAGCCCGCCAGTGCATCAGGCAGTCTGACAGACAATCAGTGGAAAAGCTTGAACATCTGACCCCTCTCTTCAAATTAAACTTGAGGATTTTAACTCACTCCAAAACCCAAAAGGAAGTTTCATGTTTTGCCCTGGGAGATGGGCTCAGTAAATCATTGTGCAGCTTGTAGACCTGTAACCTATTTTAAGCCAATAGTTTAAAGGCCTACGCCTATATTGAGGGGTACCCAGAGCCTTGCAAGCAATTTGGTTTCCATGACAACATATGGTTCAACTGATTAATCCATGTTTAGAATTGTTTGTGGTTATGAATTGCAGCACTACAGGTAATTACAAATCACATGATTCCATTACAAGGCTTTTCAGAAGAAGACTGCGTTCCCTCTGGTAGAAAGATGCAACTGCAGTTTTGTTTTTTTTACTTTCAACAATATTCTTCAGCTTCTAATATACAGTACACAATATTTCATCCTCTGTTGCTGAAATCACTTTGGGTGTAGCTTTGTCTATGGGGGCGAGGCAGGGAATAACATCTGTTACTGCAGTCATTTCCCAAGCACTATTTCCCTCCACTGCAGTATTATGTCCAGTGCTGAGACTCATAACAGCAATTAAACCTCATCCAGCTGTAAATGTGAATTCATAGAAACAAATCTCTGTATGTTACAGCAATAGTTCATTTTGCAGCAAACTATACACCAAAAAACGGGTTGCTATTAAACTTGTTCCTATTAGCAATTGCTTAATCAGTTCCTCCTTGACGGAAGCAGAGGCCACATGCATGCATGCATGGGTGGTTTACACACACACACACACACACACACACACACACACACACACACACACACACACACACACACACTAGGGTTGACCTGGAAGGGAGGAAATTGGATTAGGGAGTTGTAATGCATCTCCTTATGTGTGTAATCAGAGCAGACTAGGAATACAGGTCCATTGTATCCTCAGTGTGGTCAGAGATCTCTGTGCCAAGGATGGTTGAGGCAAGCTATCCTTATCACTAGATATGATTACAGGGAGGGAGAATGTGTTTGCGGTGTGTGTTTGTGTGTGAGTAATTTGGGGGTGTGCTGGGGTATGTATGGGAGTCATATCTGACTGAGTGTGGGAGTGTGTGTGTCTGCGTGTGTGTTGCGTGTGTGTGCAGTGTCATGTTGACATATCACAGGACAAGTTGTGTTAAGACTTTGCCCAATTTGATGCACATAACAATCATAAAACCTTAAAGATACATTGAATATCTGAACTTATAGAACGTACTTGTTGAATGCTTTATTAAATGCTAGATGGAGTCATGTGAAAGTTATAGATGGAGTCATTTGAAAGTTATAGATGGAGTCATGTGAAAGTGAGAGATTGATTAATATGAGAAATATGAAGCTAGTTTTTTATTTAGATTTTAAAATTTTGGGAAATGACATTGGATTTACACAATTTACACAAGTGGTGATAAAATTAACATAGTGGATAAAAATTAACCTTGGGGTAAACATCTAATAATTTGATTGTGGTTAATTGAAAATGTATCAAAATGATAAATAACTCTCACTATCAAACTATTTTACTGTGTATACCTTTACATTATGTCACTGTTTCCCATGAAACATCCTCACACGGCTGTGTCTTTGACAAAAACTTTACAGCCTGGGGTATTAAACTAACAGTGTTTTTAGCCATTTGTTTTCATTGTCATTGTTCTGGGTCAGTGCTGGGTGCCCACGTTGGTTTTTTCCACCCTGAATGTCGCTGTAGTTCACTGTGATCATTATTTTTGCCCTGGTATGTCGCCTTCTCCTGATATAGCGTTTCCTGCTATTGTCTTTTCTACCAGGCTGCCTGGCTGGCTGCCTCTCCTACCTTAACACACACACACACACACACACACACACACAGTACATTTGACATTTTCTCACAGTGTGTGTGTGTGTGTGTGTGTTGTTGTGTGTTTGTGCATATGTGTTTGTGTGTGAGAGAGCGAGAGAGAAAGAGAGACCAACTTTTTGTGTGTGTTTGTGTTTTTATTTGTGTGTCAGTGTGTATGGGAGACAAACCAAGGCTGTGTGTACGTTTCTCTTGGTGACTTTCCCATAACGTGCATGACACACACACACACACACACACACACACACACACACAGTCTCTACTGCAGCTGTGTCTATGTGCGACAGAGCTTAAAGGGATTTTAATATCCCTCCCTCTCTCCTTCCCTGGCTCGCCCTGTGCGTTGTGTAGCGCTCCCTCACTTTCTCAGCGCTTGTATAGGCGGATAGAGCGGATATTGTGCCTGACTGAGCACTGATTTTGCTCTCATCTGTGTCGGGACAGAGGGGACTGGACTGAATGGAGGAAACCTTTGACACATTCCACCACTGAATGTTCACACCACATCCTGGTAAGGTGTAAGGAGGCTGCACTTCTTTGTTACTGTATACTTTCATTCATCATGCTATTATTGGAGTGAGTGGGCACCTCTGTTTCTGACTGTGTGTCTATACTGTAAGACATTGGCTTTGATGCCAAAACCTACTGTGTGAGAAGTGTAACTCTGTGCAACATTCTCTGTATTGCTGAACAGGTCGTTTGGATATATTCTTATTTGGTGGTCTTTGGTGGAGTTTGTGATTTGCTTGGAAGTGGGTGAAAGACATTTCCAAATGCGGGGGATTTAGACAGCTTTCCCCTCCCGGCTCCTCTCTCTACATTTGCGGGACTGTCCTATCTTTCACCTCCCTCTCTCCTCTCCTTTCTGTCTGCCCTGATCAAGTTACCGGCTTCCTCCCGTTGCTACGAGTTTTTCGGGCGTCGCTGCGAGGGCGCTCCCACGCTCTCCGCGAGCAAAGGAAGGAAGACAGCGCATGTTTTTACCATGTATTTATCTGTTGACCGTTCCACTTTTTCTTGTTGATTCTTCTTCTTCTTCTTCTTCTTCTTCTTCTTCTTCTTCTTCTGTCTTTTGGGTGTTTTTGTAAAATGTGTTTTAGGGTTGTAGAGGTTGTAAAACATGAGAACCAGAGCCCCTCACAGTGGAAGTGACTCACAGCCAGGTTTCGTGGCGTGTTGATTTTGCCACAACTCAGGTAGGGGGTGCGGGGTATGCAATGAAGCTGCTATGTGGCAGGAGAGGACATACTGTAATAGAGGCTTGGAACTGTGTAAAATCAAACAATGAGACACAACAACAACCACAACCCTGTCGCCACGGAACAACTTTCTTCAGAACCAGCGATGCCATAAATTGAGGCGCACAATTGGACAAAAGTGTTAGCACAGTTGCCATTGTTGTGTGCCTATGTTGTTGTTGTTGTTTGTTTTGAGGGGTCTCTCTCCCAACTCCCAAACAAACATACAAACCTATCATCAGCATGCTAGCTTTGCCCTTTGTCTTGTTGATCAGAATTCTTCTGTATCTCTGTCACGCTGCAAATCTCTCACTCTTTTCCTCTTCAATCCCTCTCTTTCTCTCTCTCTTTCTGGCTCTCTCTTCCTCCCTTGGTGCTGCCTGTGTATTCAGTGATAAGGGACAGCAGCAGTAGCACTTCCTTTCCCGGCAGGAAGCAGGAAGTGTTGATTTCCACCTCGGTTTCTCTGGGCTGACTTGGCCTCTGTTCTCTGTCTACTGGGACCACATACACACATGCACGCACACACATAAATATAGTCACAGAAAAAGGCATGTAGGAACTTCTGTGTTCGAGTGTGTGCACTTGAAACTAGTGCACACGTATAGTATCTGTTCACACACAATGATTTGACTGTGTGTTTCAGTTGTGTATTTGTGGGTGTTTCTGCATGAGAGTGCTGTAAAATCCTTTAATGCATCATACAATGAGTCCACTATTTGCGTCTGGTGACAGGGGTTTGACGGACAGATGGCTAGCATGGGAAAGCACCTGGGAAGCAGGACTCATTCTGTGTCTCTGACCTTGGGGTTGGCCCACAGGTCAAAGGATGATTGAGTAATTATTCCCTTAATCACAGCAAATGGTTTATATCTTCTCTGGCCACAAAGGCTAGGGAGGGCGCTGTTGAGTTTATCAAAACACACAAACCCATTTATCAGCTAATGGCTTCCAGTTTCTGCAAGAAAGCAAAGTGTGCACAAAATAATTGATTCAAAAGTTTAAGTAAGCTTAGCACAAGGGTGTTCATAAATGAAGCGTATACAGCTTAAAGGAAAGGCACTATAACATTATCAAGGCTACCATCCAATAGTTCTGGACAGTCCAGGCAAGTAGGCTTATTTTACATTGTATGTGTTCTACTAACAGAAATTTGTTTTAAACAAGTCAACTGTGCAATTCTATTTCTTCACAACTTTACAACTTTTTATTTTGTCGTAACAAGAGCTAATTCACCATTTACAGTAAGTTAAAGCTGGCAACACCACCATGTTGGCCTACATGTATTAGGCTACATGCTGTACATTGCTTTATTATTTTTTAAATATATTTACTTTACTTAGTTTTATAATGATGAAGACCAGAAGAACAAAGGGCGTGTATGTTATAATATGATGGGGGAACAAGGGGAAAGAAAGTGATAGCATTTAGAAAGTGAGCAGAAAGGTGAGTAACAGATAGATTTAGACAAAGAGAGGAAAAATGGGAGCAATACATGCACTTAGGTCATGGCTGTGTAAGCCTTTACTATTGAGGAGGCCAAAGGTCAATTTGGGTGAGGGGGTCACCGTGATCCCAGTAGTACTTAGAACAGGATATCCTGCAGGGAAGACCCATCTGTCTCCCCCTCTTTCGCTCTGGATCTCTATCCCCTATTCCCTGGGAGCCCACAGGAGAGAGGGCACTCAGGTGCAAAGGTGTAACCTTTCACTAAGGGACTCTTGGGAAAACAAAAGTTCCCAAGTACAAAGTTATTCTCCAATCAGTCATCATTGACATGCAGGCAGCCAGGCAGGCCTAAATATTAGCGCTAGCAAGCCAACCTGCTCTTTAACAAATAGTGTTAGAATGCTATCTCCATAGTGATGTATTGACTTATACAGTATTGAGCCCCATGATTAGAATTCATGCCATACAAATAAATTAGATTTGCTTTTCATGAGAAGGAAAGATAAGGTAAGATAAATTAAGTTAGGTCAAATCAAATAAGATAAACGCTAGTAAGTGACAACACCATATAATATTAGCCTGATAATAATACAATTCCAATTATTGCAAGAACTTTAATCCAAAGTGATGTACCTGTAAAGTGTAAAATTGCAATACAATTATTAGGATATGACTATGTATCATCATATCCTGCAGAATATGATGAATAATGCAATAGAGGTACGATATAAATTAAAGCGCTGACGCGTATTATGAGACCTGTTAATCAGATTTTAACTGTAAAATGTGCTTTATACTTTGCCTCCATGTTGTTAGCTCCACATATAAACATCCAGATTCACTTCATAGTATCAGTTCAGTGGATTGTGTTTTCTTTCTAAATGTAGAAATATTGAAACGGTAACATTGCTGCAGAGTAGAAATGTGTGTGAGGTATAGAAAGCGAGAGATTATTATGGAGCTATTTTTGGTCTGCCTGTGTATTTCCTTCACTCACTCCAAATGATAGTTAGAGAATGGTGGGTGTTCGAGATAGCATGTTTTGATTTGAGCTGTAATCTTGCTTTGAGTGTATGTTTCTGTTGTGTATGTGTGTGAGCTTATCTGGCTGTGCGATGTGGTAGTACATGCATGTGTTTGTGTGTGCGTGTGTGTGTGTGTGCGTGTGTGTGCGTGTGTGTGTGTGTGTGTGTGTGTGTGTGATTTTCATGTGTGAACTCATCAAGTTGTTGACACCACTGGGATTTTCCTCTGGTTGCTATGGTTTCTCGCTAATATTATGTACAACGAAATATTACCACAAACATCCGTAGGGTGTAAAGAATATGCTCATGTAGTGGCGGGTTCAGCTGTTGGCTAACCCTAAATCAATTCCTTTTCTGCCAAAATATAAAAAGACAATGAATTTGTTCAAATTAGCATTCAATACGTAACAACCTCTCACGATAACCATGCCAAAGGTTGAATTGGATTCTGTTAAATCACGTTTGTGTTTGTGCTTTTCCTGTTATCTATGAAACTGCTTTTTTTCATTTGGTGAGGCAATATTGTTTTTTAAACATTATTCTATTAGTTGCATCACAACAAATAAGTTACACTGGAGACTATGAGACAAGTTTGGAGAGCTAGCGAGATATTTCAAAATACTTTTTGATGTTATTTCTGAATTAATGAAACAGAGGAGAAAGAGAGACAGAAAGGCCAAGCGCTAAAGGCTAAACCAGGAATGTTATCCTGGCTAGTAATTATCACACGTCCTTTACTGTGAGTGTCAATACATTATTAAGCACTGAACATGGACCTGGGGTGTTGCATGATCATTGTCAGCGGGTGTATGTTTCCGGAAGTCTGCTTCATCTTCCCCAGACAGTGGGTGTTATGCTCCCAGATGAATCGTCAGTACAAACAATTATTAGCATAATATTGTTGTGTGTAGAAGACTAGAATACTTATTGTACAGTACATCAGCGGGTAAGTGTATATGAGTTGACTTATGACTTTGTGCTGTTAGCTCAGTTTGTACTTTACATACTGTACATCTTATTGCTGAGATACTGTAGATATGAACTGTATCAACCACATGAATTACACAAGTTTAAGCTTCAAAGCATTGTAGCTGCACCAACCATGTAGTAATGTAGATGTGGGCTGTTGTATTTAATACTATTTTTGAGAGCAAATTACGATTTTTATTTAATTAATTTATTTAATTTAAGATTTAATTTAAGAGAAGAACACAACACTTCAAAAATAAAATAATATAATATATCATATAATATATTATAATATAATATAATATAATATGTCTCATTGAAAGCTTATGAATCTATGCATTATGGTTTGGCCTGTAATTACTGACAATGGGATTAATCCATAGAACTATTTGAATAAATCTATTTAGCTATTTAACAAGTAACAGAAATCACAATACATTTTGTAATAGCGGTCCATATTGCTTGAGAATCTCAGTCCAATACAACGTACAAATATAAACAACAAGTCTGTATTTGAAGTGTTTTAACGATACACCTTGTCATGCTAGCTGCTACATCACCTCTTTCAGTAGCTTGTCTCTCTCGCTCAACCTCCTGGTCATCTGTTTTAGGCTCACCTTAATATTCTGCACATCCCTGTGATTCATCTATCATGAAGAGCCCCCCCCAAACACACACACACTGACTGGGCCTTCTTTTCCTTCTCCAGCAGCATTCCTAACATTCTTCTGGCTTTCTTGAGAGGAAAGACCCCGCTGGCACACCAGGGCCAAACATTATTACTGTTCAGACATTAGCTCTCTCTCTCTCTCTCTCTCTCTCTCTCTCTCTCTCTCTCTCTCTCTCTCTCTCTCTTTCTCCCTCCCTATTGGTTATTCTAAGAGAGAGAAAAATAAGGCAAAATTAGCAATACACTAGCAGAAAACAGAAAATAGAGACTGATATTGATCAAGAAGTATCATCAGTGTTCAAAGGGATGGTGAAGGGTAGAGTAATGCTAGAATATACATTTTATAACACGATGGGTGATGTTGGGGAGTTCAAGAGGGTGTGGGTTTTAAAGGAGCTTTGTTTACAGTCAATGATGATGGGATTATGTTTTGTATGTAAAATAAAAATGGAATATACTAACTAATTAAAGTGCTGTTAAAACTCAAACTCTCTCCCTCTCTCTCTCCCTCTCTCTCGCTTTAATTCTCCTAACCCCATTCTTATAACTCCATCATTTCGTCGGTTCCTTTTTAACACCCCGCCCCATCTCTGTGTCCCCTATACTGTACATTCATCTCCTCCTCAATGTGCCCTCCAAGTTTATGGCATCATACAGATTCCAGCATGCATTCATTAGTCCATAAATACAGTATATTTAACAATGTATACATTTTCTACATGCCATGAGTGAAATTCAACGATTACACATACTGACAAAATATTGCAGAAATGCTGTACATCATGAAAAATTGGAAATATTTACATCATATTTTAAAGTTCACTTGTGGTGGTAATGATTTGAAATCATAATGAATATTACAAGTTGATGCTAGGATGTGTGCTGAACGCCCTGCCCTTTACACCTTTACCGGTTTGTAGTTAACAGCTGTATAACAGATGTGCAATAGAGGGCAAATAATATGCACAGTATTATGTCATTCAAACACTGTATTTTCATTAATACTTTTTCATCTCTACAGCCATATAAAGCTTTTAGACAAGGTGTGCTATTGCTTTGGTCCACTTTATTAACAATATAATGAGCACACAAACCGTGTTCATCATAATGATGAAATATGCTGACCAATAATAATTACATTACGCAATAGGCTACAATACATTGCTTTTTCTCAGTAGCTAAACGTTACAAATAACCTTTATACTACAATAACGTTAGGTATTCCCTGTTTGGAACCATATTTGGAAACCCTAGGACATGATTTACTGCTCACGGTGCCCTCTGAAGCTCACTGTAAGATAATTAGATGATATATGCAGTGCTAGCTTAAGACATTTCTTGCACTAAGTGTCTCCCCTGCTCTCTGTGGGCGGTTGGCATGCTGTACTGTTTCTCTGTGGTCTTGTTATTTTCAGCTCAAACAGCGGATGTGATTCAGACTCCATGGCAGATTGTGAAAATGAATAGAAGACCAACCACATACGCAAACACCTACAAGTAAATACGCACATAAATGCACATAAGATACATGTGCATTCAAGCACACACACACGAACACGGATGCTGATAGGCCCCAAACCAATACACCCACATAGAGTTTCTGGTAAAGTTTCAGGGCTCCCCCTGTTCACAGCGACACATGAAGAAAGAAATGGAGATTTAGCACAAAAAATTGGTATGCAAGGATTATTTAGGTTTCATTATTAGTCTGAGCCAACAGTTATTGTGATTGCTGACAGAAACATCGGAAAATTGGATCTCGCACGCATTGCATGGAAACAAGACGGTTGAATTAGAAAAAAAAACCTGATGTGACAAAAGCCAATGATAAACACTTTCAAACAGTTTTTTCAGGAAATGGATTTATGTTTTAAAAAACAACTTTTCGATTTCATACAAATTTCAGAATTAAAAAAGGCAAGTAAAAGTAGGAAGACCATGGGCAGAAACAAGCTAGAGTGATAAAGTTAACTCTGCATGTGTCAAATAAGATTCTTATATGCTGTGGGAAAAAAGAGTATGGTAATTACACTCTGCAGAAGTTTTCAACCAAAAAATATTTTAAGGTATAAAATACATTTTTTGGATGTAAAGTATTTTTCTTCTGCTGTCTAAAGTTTAGATGTCTGCCACTTTTAACATTAACTTAAAACATTTTATCTCAAGGTTATTGGTTACAAAATAACTGAAAAACCTATGATAATATAAGTTTTGCTAGCTGGTATACCAGATATTAACATGGCTGCCAGATCAGGGGCAATTACAATTGCCACATTATAAGCACCTTATTTGTCTGTGTTGACTTTTTCATTTCCTCTCACTTTAAAGGAAAATTCTACTTTTGAAGAATGTACAATATACTGTACATGTATGTTCTAGTATTAACAGCTAATCAATAAACATAAAAAACAAATTATATTGAATATGAATAGTATCTCCACATTATATCATTGTGTTATTCTGTTAATGTTCATGTACCATTAATATATTCAGCTAATTCATGTACTTGAGTAAAAAATACTTTCAATAAAAATAACTCTAAATTCAAATAATTAAAATCTACTGTAGTTACCACTAGAATAGTCTAGCATACTCAAATATAGGCTTTTGCTTTAAATACATACGATGCTGGGCACACACACACACACACGCACACACACACACACACACACACACACACACACACACACATATATATACCGTATATATACAGTGGATATCAAAAGTCTACACACCACTGTTAAAATGCCAGGTTTTTGTGATGTAAATGGATGAGACAAAGATAAATCATGTCAGAAATTTTTCCACCTTTAATGTGACCTACAATATAATGCTAACAATTCAATTGAAACGTAAATATTTAAGGGGGAAAAATGTAAATAAAAAACCTTACAATAACCTGGTTGCATAAATGTGCACACTTTGTTGAAGCACCTTTTGATTTTATTACAGCACTCAGTCTTTTTGGGTAGGAGTCTATTAGCATGGCACATCTTGACATGGCAATATTTGACCCACTCTTCTTTGCAAAAGCGCTCCTAATCTGTCAAATTGCCTGTGCACAGCCTTCTTCAGATCACCCCACATATGTAAAATTGGATTCAGGTCTAGGCTCTGGCTGGACCATTCCAAAACGTTAATCTTCTTCTGGTGAAGCCATGGTTTTGTGGATTTGGATGTGTGCTGCTGAAAGGTGAACATCCTCTTCATCTTCATCTTTCTAACGGTCGTCTGAAGGTTTTGTGAGAAAATTGCCTGGTAAAAAATTACCAGGCAACTGTTCATCATTCCATCCACCCTGACTAAGGCCCCGGTTCCATCTGAAGAAAAACAGCACCAAAGCATGATGGTGCCACCAGCGTGCTTCACTGTGGGTATGGTGTTCTTTTTTCTTGTTTTTCTTTTAGCGCCAAACATACCTTTCGGAATTAAGGCTTTTCTTACAAATAAACAACAAACAAACAACACTATCCTTTCCTTGGCAATCCCTGTCCAAATTGAGAGTTGGAGCTTCTGAGGAAGCAATGACAGGAGAGGTGTTTTTGTTTTGATTGAGTTCAAATACCAACAATTTCTCCCGCATTGCTGACTTCACATTTCATTTTCATATCATTTAGCATTCAATCATTACAGTAGGCGACTACACTTTTTTTAGATTGTAGTTACATCGTGTACTAGCAAAACTTTTGACATACTGTACCTTTGAATGTTTTTTTCCAAAATGAATACAGTGTAATCATAAATACAATACTAACCAGAGTTAGTGAAACCAGTGTTCATTATCTGAAATACATTAAACTGTTACTTGGATAAAATGTCAAACTAGGCAAACAACACAGAATATGCAGAGCATGCTGTTTGGACTGTATGATGCAAGTACAGAAACACAGACAGAGACAGAACCATCAGAACTACTAGATTAATATAGTGAGAAGCAACTGAAATCAATAGGGAGGCAAAGTGAAGCCAGCTAATGTGTATCAGGCTATGTAATACTGTATAGTACACCACATATATACAGTATTACATTAAATTACATTGTATTTCATTCAATTATATTGGATTAGGTAGTTTTTTAATATAAAATTACACTACATGTGAGATTGACCATTTTATATCCAGGTTTGGTGCATGTTGTGGTTCAGATTATTGCAAAGTTTTAACCAGCTGTAAAGGAAACAACTTCTAATTCAAGGAAACCCTGTAAAAGAACATGGTATAGTCATGGCCTACCAAATCAATGTGTGTGTGTGTGTGTGCGTTTTTGACCTGACAGGAAACCACAGGTTGCACTTCCTGTACCAGGATAGCTTTATGTTTGGTGGTCTAAATCAATTGCACACATATTCACACATGACATAGTCTGTTACAGTAGCTAATTGCTACATGTTATTAAATGTTGACACTCACATTCACAATTCTAGTCTTGTTGCACTTTTAGAATATGGGCTATATTAAACATTATGCCACACATGGAAATATTCAATAGAAAGTAAAAACATTTATACCTTGTGCACACAACATTTTCCTATTTTATTACATAATTATAAAATCCTGATTGAAAATGTGATAACATTTGAGAAATGTGTGGAATAATATGTGGCAAGCCGTTGTCACAGTATTGGGTAGAGCAAAGAAAAAAATATTTATATTGTTTTATTTAGACCATATGTATTATTTATTGCAGGGTACTTGTGAATGGTTTTAATTTTCTATGGTCAAACATCTGCAATTATTTGTTGAACATTGTAGGACATGAAAAAAAAATGGTTGTGCCATATTTTCAAACAGGCCTATAATTCTTAATATGCTAAATATGTCTAAACCTGCTCATCAGTAAGCCCACGTGTGTGTGTGTGTGTGTGTGTGTGCGCGCGCGCGCGTGTGCGTACGCGTGCGTGTGTGTGTGTACGTGGTATTGTTGTTACTGAACTTTATTCCAGTCATGAGGATATGAACAGGCATAGAGACATAGAGCTGCAAACAGAGAGCTATTGAGACGTCAGCAGATCTAGCTGTATAGATGTATGGATGTATAATTCAGGTGCATACAGTAAGAAGAATGTGTGTGAGTTGTTGGACTACGTGTGAAACTCACAATTCTATAGAAAAGTTTAGTCAAAAGTCTGTGCGCTGATAGGTTGCGCAGCGCACCAATGGCAGTCTGATAATGCGGAAACAATAGTCAAGGAGGTCCGTGTGAAGTCAAGGCTATTTTTGGTGGTACCCGCCTTTCTCGCTATTTCTGTCTACTTTCAGAGGGCAGGACATCAGCACTATTTGCGATAAAATCTTTATGTCCTCCTCGCAGTCACTGCTCGCTGTGTTCTTCACAATCTCTTTACTTCTAGTCTTTGTTGTTTGGATTTAAAAGGAGTGGCGATCTCTCTTTTATCCGTAAGTCGTGTGTGTTTGAAACGCTGAAGAGGTTATAGACCACTGGACCCTGTTTCACTGTGGAATACTTTATTAAAAGGTATGGCCATACATGTGTGAATATATTGAATGTGGAAACAGCTGCAGGTTTCAATTAATTTCGTGATTGATGTGTTGTGTGTGTTGATTTATTATTTTACTATAATATATAATGACAAGTGTACCTGCGCAGGTGTCGATGCTCGTTAAAACTTTATTTTTGGGCTGTCTGTTTATCATCAACGAAATAATAACTAACTTATGGCTCTGTTCAGTCGTAGCGAGTTTGTGTATTCACTTTGCATATTCTTATTTCCAAGCAGCGCTTTGCATGCATATTCGCGACGCGAGCGAAAATAGTAACTGCATCTCACCCATTTAGATATAGTTCTACATTTACAAACATTTACATACATGCTAAAATAGCTATTTAGTGCACCGACATTTGGCCACCGGACGCATTGTTTTCTCAGCGTGCATGTTTTGTAGTTTTACATTCTAAACATTGATTTTGACCTGTTGACCTACTTAAATTGTTAATCTCACCTAGGTATGTATGTCTTACGCTGTCCACCCAATATGCTGAAGTAAAACTTGAAACGTGTAGTAAATGTTTTTTAGCACAGTCTGAATGTAATTACACAATATGAATTTGAAATGCAACGTCTCCCTAACACTGTACTTATACTCATAGAGTTTCAACGATTTTAACCAAAGTTGTGTTGTCTTTTTGATTTTTTCACAGATGGAATCAGTGCCTCTCAAAAAGTCATAGAGAAAGACAGACAGCTGCACGTATCTTCTGCAGTGGCAGGTTGGACTTCACCATTGTTTTAACGGGTCTAAACCCAAACTATAATAACAGTAGGCCTACACATATCTTGTAAATAACCTACAGTAGTTTGTTACTACAGCTGAGCAAATGCCTCAGTTATGTCTACAAAAGGAAGGCTATAGCTGGCAGCTTGAAACATTCATTATGTGGAAATATGTGACTAATTCTACTGTAGCCCCCCCCCCCCCCCCCCCTCTTCCCCATCTCCAGAACTATACTTTCCAGCCTTTTCACTTGCAACAGACACAAACAGGCACTTAATTAAGTGACAGTGGTTTTTCCAACACACTGGTGCACAGACCTTGTTTGAAGAATTGCAGAAACTGTCAAACAGGTGTGGGCTAACGGGATTTTAAAAAAATTACTTCCTTGCTCGGTTTCTCATGTTTTTTTCACAGCTAATATCTGTGAGAATGTTACATTGTTTTCACAGTGTACAGTAAGTGTCTGTAAGGGTTACATTGGAATATGTGATAATTAAATGTGAAATATGTTTTATGAATAGTAGTTAAGTTAAAGACTAAGTGTGTTCTCATATTGGAGGATTAAATTATGGTAGTAAAAAGTTAACAAGTAAACAATTGTTTTTCTTGCTATAGTCATGTATAAATGGTAGCTGGATGTAAGTAAACAGATACAGTACATTCCCAGTATCTTATAGTGGATGTTTAGATCTTGGCTAACATCCAGTTCAGTTATTTTTCTGCCTGATACTAAAGACAACACAAAAGAGCCTTCTCCAGCATGTGGGTCTTTACTCTATCATCTGTATGTGCGCTATGCATGTCTCTCTGAATATGTGTGTCTGGAGGACTTTTCTTGCTGTGCCAGGCTCCAGTTACACCATGCTAATCAAGACGCTGCTATGCCCTGTGTGTGTGTATGGGTTTGTGTGTGACACTGACCCGTAGTGTGTGTTTATGTGTGTGTTCAAATGCAGTGAGGTCATGGCAGAGGCTGCAGCATCTGGTTACATGTGCGCTGTCCGCCCAGGCCAACAAACATAGCCTCTTTCTTTGTTTTTAATCACCCCTTTCTTTCTTTCAATATTATATGACTTACATATCTGTCCTGTAGCACCAAGCAATTTGAAAATTACATCTAAGAAAATGATTTCCCCACCCTTTATCACATCTCCAGCCTACGTCATAAATACTCTTAAATGATGAATGTAAGTAATAACAAGGGTTTAACCAATACCAACATGCAGATCAAGTGAAGTGTCTTAGAAGAGTCTTCCCTCCTCTACTTTACTCTTAGAAGAAAACTAGTAGAAAACATTGCCATGTATAGGACAGTGTGCTATTTGTTAGAATATGAGGCTGAAAACCCAAGCAGTGCTGGATTTCATATCAGCAGCATACGGGTTACAGTGCTGTAGCTAGGTAGAAAGAGTAGAAGGGGAATGAAAGGGAATGCTATTTCTGAACCTCGAGAACAAATAGGCCAATTGTCCTACCCCTGTGTGTGTGAAATCACTTGATACGTCAGGGGGTAGCGTTATACAATACTCTCTGAGGGGCCTCTTAATACATGGTGTGTAATGTGTCTCTGCTTAGAGAATGTTTGCGTGTGTCCCTGGATTCTTGGTGAGAGTGGGAAAATGGAGAGATGCTGACCTTTTAGAGGTTAGTTGGATGTCAAATAAATTAGCGACGGACTAACCTGCCCAATGTCCAGCCATAGAGTCCCCCCGTTATTGGTATATTACTGATATTTGTGTCAGCTCCTTGAGTTATTATTATTATTATTCTCTCTCTCTCTCTCTCTCTCTCTCTCTCTCTCTCTCTCTTGTGTTTTTTGTTTATTTTTCATAGAAGCGTGTTTTCGGGTTATTCCCTATCTTAACTTCTATCAGGACATTCACCCTCCCCAAGCAACAGTCTTGTACATTTGCATGTAAATACATGTTTTCTCTGGCTATTTAGGGCCGACTGAGGTAATGACCCTAACGATTCAGCCTACTGTGGCCATACGTTTGCAGGTATTGATAGTGATTCTTATTTAGTGTCTGCTTGTGACATCGGTGGGAAGGTGAGTTGAAGAGGTTCATAGGTAACCATCCACCATAGAGGATGCAGTATGCTATCTGTATAGTATCTCTGTCACTGTTGGCTTTCAAAGTACACACCTGAATTAAACGCAGGTGATGTCACATATCTCCAAACTAGTAAGTTACTCACTGTAGGTTTTAAAATGATACTGTATTGAACATAGGTTACTGTACAGCTGATAACCAATCTTAAAACCATCTGCATGATTGTTGAGATGTATTTGACTTACTTACATTAGTAGTGGCAGTTTAATTTTGGTCCTCGACCAAAGGATTTAATCTTTACCATTGTGATACCATAATATTAAGTTAAGGACGCTGTAGTCAAAGGTTTCAATTAGCTATACCTTTACCATATGCTTATGCTTGAGGCCTGAGATCATTAATCTAAAGAGAATCTGGCAATGTTCTAAAGGAATCATCCATAGAATGTGAATGATTCTAGTCCTGTTTGTGTGTTTTATGTTACAATTAGAACCTAGGCAGTCTAATTTGAATTCCTCACATTTCTTCTATCATTTGACCTACAGTGTTGCAAAGGGTGGAGGGAATATTACATTCTACTTTTACATTTACTTTAGAGGGCTCATGGCTGCTGATATTGACTTTAGCTCAGATAAGCTGCCGTTAGCAGGATGGTATTGAGATCTTCTTTCATCTGTATGGACTCTAGCTCTTGTTCTCTCTGGAGATTGTGTGTGTGTGTGTGTGTGTGTGTGTGTGTGTGTGTGTGTGTGTGTGTGTGTGTTTTGTGCAGTAAGGGTGCTTTTTCCAGCTTCAGGCTGATTTCAACACACATGGAAATGGAGGGTGACAACAAGTCATGGAATGTTTACATAATAAGGAGTGTGTGTGTGCGTATTCTGTATTCAGGCCTAGGCCTCTACAGTATAAGCATGTATAGACTATGTGAAAGTATGTATTTTTTAAGGGTTCAACATGGTCCATCTAATCCACTCATACTGAAACTGACATCTACTTGTCAATGTGAGTGTGTGTCTTATGTGTGTGTGTGTGTGTGTGTTTATAATATTATACGTGTGCATATATAGGTGTGTGTTTCTGTTGACCCAGTATAGGTTAATGTACTGTAAATGCATGGCTTTACTGTTGGTTGCTGAGTTGGCATATTCATGCACATTCAAAGTCGGCCTATATGACGGTCATTGACGTTAGCAAAGATAAAATAAATGTGTTAAATAGCAATATGAAAGTGGGTGTGGTGGGTGAGCCAGACTACAGTAAGACGAGAGAGAGAGAATTAGAATAAATTATTTGAAATCCCACATACAGTAGCAACAGATGCTACAACAGGATTTGCAGGAAGCAAATAAACCAATGAACACAAAGGATAGAAGCAGCCAATCCTTAGGTTTCATTAATGTGAAACATCAAGCCCAGACTATATTACAAACTGCTGCTGGTGAGAGAACAGGTAAACAGTAAAGATGTCAACTGGCACAAGTAATGTGCATGCGGACACATTTCAAATGGATAACCACCTTATTCTAAATGTTTTATGTTTGGGCTAAATAAATGAAAGACCAATGCCGTTTATATTCAGTTAAATGATTACAATGCACAATTAATGCAAATATTTAACCTAAATATTGACCAACTGCAAAACGTATATGTCTTCCCATTGGCATCCAGTCTTTTTTTCTTGTCAAATGTTACAGTATTGAAGATTAAAGACAGACTGACATTTAGATCTCCTGTTGACCTATACATTTAGATCTCCTGTTGACCTATACGTGCGCTATCACATTTAACATACGCCTTATCTAATTTGTAGCTAGCCTTGGAGTCTTCCCTGGGGCTTTGAATCCTTACTGAGGCTGACAGGTCAGCTATTAGGCATATTTTCCTTTATCTTTCTTATCGGCATGAAAGACTTTGCTGAAGATTGCAGCTTTTCTGTTGCTACCAGCCGCTTAAGTGTTGTCAAAGGTTATCAACAGCTGTCAGTCATCCCCTCACTCAGCCACTGATACTCAACGGAATTATGCAAAAGAAAAACAATGTGCTAATTATGATTTGACGCACATTTGGCTTTCACACACACCTTTACAAGCAACCCACAAGGGCGAGCACACGCACGCAAGCTGTCTGTAGCGCAATTATGTTTGTTGACATTACGGAGCACTGTGGTGGTGGGAACAGGTGTGTGCTTTGTTGATAGGGGTGCACTGAAACTTGTGTGTTCGTGTGTATGTACACACAACTGCAGACTTCCACTTTAGTCTGGTGCTGCGTTGACAATTGACAATCGGTATCTTTGTGGGGCTGTTTGATGCCTTTGATGTCTGGGAAAGAGCTCTTTAAAAACCCTGGTGCACGTCAATCAACTAGTATGATGGTCATTTACATTAAAGCCCTAGGGAACTCACACAGGAAGTTGAGATTTGGCTCATTAAACCACACAGCGCTTGTTTGACTTGTTTGTTTGACTCCCTAGCTCTGTTTTGTTTTAGGGCAATTCGCAAGCGTATAGCACCGCCCAAATTCAACCTGATGTGTGGATTTCCTGAGCTTCTGAATTACTTCGATACTGTAGCATTTCTAGCATTGCTGTCACGTGAGTGCTCTTCCAGTTCCAGTTCAGAAATTAATTACAGCAGCGCAGGAAGCTCTGTGTGTGTGTGTGTGTGCGTGTGTGGAGAGTGTTCCTTAGTCCAGCTTTGAAGGACAAGAAGACAAAGTGTGCATGTGCCTCAGCAGAAACCAGTGCAAACACCTGACACTGTGTGTGTCAGGTTGTTTTGGCACATAAAACGCTCCATTTTAAGTCCACGGTCGACCACATACAGAACACCTGGTTTCACCGACCTAGCACACACAAGCATAGTTCAGCTGTGTGTGTGTGAGGGAGAGAGGGAGAGATGAATGGCTGGTGGTGTAGTTTCCTGCTTCAGGCTAATGCTAAGTTGTGGATAAGAGAGACACATGGAATGTTTATGTAATGCGTGTGTGTGTGTGTGTGTGTGTGTGTGGGGTGTGTTTGTGTGAACTACGCGTGACTCTTGCCGTGATTCTTGTGTGTGTGTGTGTATGTGTGTCTGTATTCTTGGCATGTGGACTTGGAATGCAGCGAAGCCTCCTAAAACACCTGCTCGGGGCGGAACAGACTTTGACTTACAGCGAGGTTTATCCCTGTTGTATTCTGAACTGCATAATGCCACATAAATAAATATGAGTACAGATTCACTTCAGAAAACCTGTTTTAACACAGTACATGCATCTGCCCACAGTGTCCCTCACACACACACACACACACACACAAATCTCAAACGTGATGACAAGTACACACTACCTTGTATACTTGGACACTCAGCTATGCACTAACAGAGCAACGTCATAAATAGTTGGGAGACAGTTGGAGGCAACTCAGATGAAAACACACACACACACACAGCAGATTGTCTGGCCAGCTGCTTCGGAAGCAGGGAGGGGGTGCACTGAATGCGAGTGACAGCTGTGGATGCCTCAGAATGGGGCGGGGGGGCGGGGGGGCGGGGGGGCGGGGGGGGGGGGGTTGGGAGCGGGATTGGCGGGGGGGCGCAGTCCCGAGAACTTTATAAAGAACACGGCGGGGGGGTGGGTGTGTTCCGCCTATTTAACTTTTGAGGTGATTGGCGTGACTAGAC